>APFE030860297.1:2239-12386 GCA_000404065.3 Pinus taeda | reverse complement strand
TGCTATGAGTCTTGGATCAGGAGCTGTCTCTTGGAGATCACGCAAACAATCAGTTCCAGCAGATTCCACAACAGAACCAGAATACGTGGCAGCAGCTGAAGCAACAAAAGAAATTGTGTGTCTCAGAAAAATTCTTGAAGATTTGCAGGTGAAACAAGTACAATCAACTCCACTCATGATTGACAACACCTCTGCAATAAAGTTGGCCAAGAATCCAAAGTATCATGATCGTACAAAGCATATCAATACTAAATATTATTTGATCCGACATCATGTTGAGGCCAAAACAATCCATCTCCGCCATTGTTCCACAAATGAGCAAGTTGCAGACATCTTCACCAAAGCGCTTGGAAAAGAAAAGCTTGAAAAATTCAGAACGATGCTTGGACTCACCGACATCCCTTCAGATTAAGGGGGGGAATGTTGACACCTAATCCGAAACGGATGGGTGAACCGGACAGTCATCCAGAAGATGAACTGATCCGTTTTATTTGTATATATATATATGTAGATTACCTAATGAATAATGTATCAGTTTTCTCTCGCTCATTAAGCCTGGAGTTACCCTGGCCTGACACAATTGTCTCTTTTCTTGATACCTATATGTTTGTGTAGAAAACTAGGAAAAGAAAGGTTGAGGATTAGCCTCACTGAAATCCCCTAGAAAAGTTATATTCATTACTGGGTTATTTAAATTAAAAAATTATTGATTTAATTTGCATCATTTGATTATTGCCTTTCTATGTGATTCCTCTCCGTGTTAACAATCAGGTATAGAATATTTTTCTATACGCTTTCCTTTCTTATTGGATAATTAAATATTCATATTGAGTACGAATTATCTATTATTTTTTGTATACTTATTTCACCACCTTTTAAATATTGTATACTGTTACTATTGAAATTCAACACTTTGATTGATATTTAAGAGAATGAGGCATATCTACTTAAAGCAGGGTATTCATCCTTGAACCAACCATATTTTAAGAAAATCCTTCATCTAGATGCTTTGACATAGTTCCTTCGCTAGAAATTGTCAATAAAGGACGACATATAGAAGGGTTGATTTCCATTAAAACATCCTCAATTGAGACTTTATGTCTAGTGATCTCTCCTAGTCATCCCAAGAGTTTCCTTCGATAGGCTATGTTTCCTTAAATGAACATAAGTTATTGAAGTTTGAGTTATACTATAGGAGGGAATAATATACCTAAAATCCCGCCCTATTGTTAGTTGGAAACATCCTCACAAAATTTTCCAAATCATCGATTGCACTATGAAAAAGCCAAATTATCCCAAAGGTGGAGTAATATTTCGAATAAGACTAATGTGCACATAATATTCATGTATCTATTAAAATATTTGTTAATGCACGGTAAAAAATATGTAGAATTGTTTAGATACAATTACATGTGGGCCTATAGAATGTACATTATATAGGCCCATCACTAGAGAAGTAATGTTTATGGCTTAGTGATGTTGTTTCCTTTCCGTAATGAATAATAAGGACTTGAGGATGTTTTATATATATAAAATTTATGGTCAAGGCCTTAATACCCATCTTATGTGAGTGATATGTATTAATGGCACCCACATTCAAATCCTAAGGAAAAGTGCTCTAAGTGTGGGCCCATGTCATTATGTCTAGAGTAAGATTTGTTTTGACACTTGAGCTCAATATTGTTGAATTAGGGTTTTGTAATAAACAATATATATAATATTGCCATTAGCCATTGTAAAGATAATCATGAAAAATAATAATATATATTTTATTTTAGTTATTTTCTTACAAGTATATTAGATTCACTACTTGCCTATGGTTTTCTTAACCCATGGTATTACTAGTTGTGTAATTTTTTTCTTAACAACCTAGTAAATTTTTCACGAACTCAATATATTTTTTTTATTGAACCTAGCGAAGATGCTTTTATTTTTATTTTCATTTTCACATATGTTGGTTCGAAATGTTGATACAACCAATAATTACGCAACTCATCTAGAAACAAATTCTACACACAGAAATAATTGTGAAAGTGTAAATTCTGAAAAATGTTTTTATCGACTCAATAACGTTTTTTTTTATAGAGCTTGTAAAATTAATAAAAATAATAATTTCTTTTATTTTTAATTATATGTCCTTAGAAGAAAGCACAAAAAGTCTTAACTGTAAAATCAATTGTACCAAACAATTTTGACCATGAAATTATGGAAATATATAAAGAATTGTAGAAGTTGAAGGAGGTCCTTAACTTTCATGATTCTTAGGGGAGTCTTTCAAGAAGGTTGAATATGTATTTGGTAATAAAAATGTGAAGGATAAGTTACATGAAGTAGGGTTAGGGGTGAATTATAATGGGAGAATTTCATTTCAACCCTGAATCCTTGTAAAACTATGGCCTATCACTACTCTATTGTTCTACCCATTTAGATCAATTAGGATTGTAATAAAATTAACGAAACATATTGTAGTAATTATGTATAAGGGAGGAGTAATCAACATGATCATACTAATTTCTAATCTAGTTGGGGTAAATGTAATACTAGAGAAAATGTAAAAATGTCCATCTATGTGGATATACAACTAAGTATTGTTTTTGCAACCCCTAAAGAAAATCAAATTAAGAATTCAAATCAATATTTTCCCACTATGAGAAATGAAATGGTAAATGAGGAGAAGTCATCGAGTAACAAAGAAAAATATTTTTCCATAAGCTCAACATCTACCACCATAAAAAATGAAGCAATAGTTGTGTTGGTGGAAAGATCATCTATGATATGATGGATGAGACTAAGGTGCATGTTAGGATTTTTCCTTAAGAGAGGGATCTACCCTACATTATACCTAAATATCAGATTTTCCCACATTAAAATGAATGTGAATATGTTGAAAAATGAAAAGTATCCCATAGATGATCACAAGTAATTGCATTGGTGGTTTAGGAGGAATCGGTGTTTCGACATAATATTGGCCATTTCCATTAAAAAATGGTAAATTGTATGTTTTGTGACATCATCAAACATACCCATAACAAAATTTTAGTGGAAAATGGACAACTATATGAAAAATGTATCCTACAATTGTTATTGGTGCTTTTCTACAAACAATATGAAAAGTATATCGATAAGGTACAATGAGGAACCAAATAAGCCCTATTTAGAATCTAATGAGGGAAATAACTCTTGAAGTAGGAGGTCTAGGTTTCAACATGCATACCATACATTCTTATCATATAAAAACGCATTCTGATGTTAGTTACCAAAAGAAAACATTTTATGAATCATGATATTAAGCAGTTTAAGAAAGTAATCATTGATAACTTCATGGAATTAAAAATCCACTCTAATAAGGAAGATTTGCAAGAACAAGACATTGACAATATAAGTGTGATAGGAAAGGTAAGTTGAGGAAATGTGGTATTAATCAATTCCTACGTACATGAGCTACCAAGATTTGGTGAATGCATGGAATATATTTACAATAGAGGTTAATGTGATGTAGTTGTTAATGAATTTATCCACAACCATCACTTCACAATTCAAAAATTGAATGTGAATCAAGATTACATTGTAGGGGTAGAAGGAGAAAAAATATGTTTTGGAGATGACTAAGGATAATCAACATCTTATCTAGATCACCCACCCTAAGAAGGAATAACTTAAGTGGGCCAAAATGTGAAAATGACATAGTTAAGCTATAATGAACCAGGTGATTATTATAATATCTCATGCAACTATTATGAAGGAGTTTACAAAACTTAGAGAAGACTTGAAGAAATAAATTATTTCCTTCAAATTTCCCATGGAGCAATCAAAACCCACAATGAATTCCCAAAATGATCTAACTAGAGTCATAAAACACACGATGAGAATACCATCATAGGAAATTGGGTTTTTATTTCTTTACTTATGGAGTAAAATCTCAATGAAGTCCATAAATACACAATGGGTATTATGAAAAGAAACATAAACAATATATCCAAGATTATGGATGATATACTTCACTTTTCAAGGTGAGAACTTGTTATTATTTGTGTGAATTTTGTTAGACTTCTCCCTGAAGAACTCATTCATGCAACATACTTTTTGCTTAAGGCCATTGTAAATTCTAAAAGCCTTAAATTTACCTTTATGGTGCTCCAAAAATTCCATAGGCTTTCTGTGTTAGAAAACGTAACGAGGCAAATATCTCATGCAACTATTATGGAGGAGTTTCCAATCGTGCAACTATTACAAAGGAGTTTCCAAAAATTAGAGAAGACTTGAAGCAACAAATTATTTCCTTGAAATTTTCCATGGAGCAATCAAAACCCACAATGAACTCCCAAATTGATCTAAATAGAGTCATAAAACACATGATGAGAATACCATCATAGGAAATTGGGTTGTTATGTTGAAATGCAACAAGATGATGGAGCTTAGTGAAAAGAAGTCGCCTTCACTAAGTGGGCCCACAGGCTATTTTTGGCGCAAAGTCTATTTTTAGACATATGGATCATGGTCTATGAGTTGTAGGATGCTATTTGTGGATGATTGGTCACGTTGTTAAAAATAGATGGACCTTTATTTTTAGACATATGGGCAGAGTCTATTTTTAGACTGCCAGACTAAAAATAGAATAGTCAAATATTATTAGCTCTTAATAATATTTGGACTATAAACATTATCTTATTCCCTTGGAGCACTTCAGTTCGAGCTACAGATGTGGCACATGCAACTGCTAGAAGGAAATACACTTTTCTTATTGGTTACTTGAGCTATTGCATGAAGGACTTCAGTTAGAACTCAAGTGATTGAGTTTGGTGGAGTTGATTGAGGAGTTGATGGAGTTGTGTTCAGTTTGACTTAGTTGAACTAGTTTTATTTAGTCTAAATAACAAATACACTAGTGATGAGTGATGTGAATTAGTTATTAATTAATTCACTAATTATTGACTCATGAACCAATTGAGGAATACATCAGTTAAATCAGTGCATGGACAGTTCAGTGGAGACAAGTGTTAGAGATGAGTGAAAGGGCAAGACAACTGCCAGTTGTGACTATAGTTGTGCATGTGATTTGCACAATCAGTGGATTGAGATTGCCAATGAGGATTGCGTAGTGTTACACAAGGGAAATACGAGTTTGGATCAGACATTCTCATTCTATTCTCATGCAGGATTGCGCAATGGAGGTAGGCAAGCATCAGAGGAGATTTGAACCTGTGATTGATTCAGATCTGAGCTAGTTTGTGTGTAACAGGTGGAGATAGTACTGAGAACTTGCGAGGAGAGTATTGTACTATGTATTGTTACATGTTCTTAATCAATATAATATACAGATATTTGGGGGTTTTCAGCTATATGATTTCCCCGTGATATACTGTGTTGATATGTGTGATTGATGTTTCAATGTGCGCATGCGAATGTTTCTTAATTTTGCAAAATTGATGATCAACGTAGGGGAGGTTATGTATTATGCATGATTCCGCAAATAATGTATAATTAGGATAATCTCTGTGAATAAGTGTTATATTATTCAAAATTTCTACATGGTATCATAGCTCTCTGATTTGTAGAATAGGTTCTACATGGTATCAGAGCGTAGTTGATCATCAGATCTATTATTCAGAAAGTGTTTACATTTTATTTCTTTAGGCAAATTTTTTAATCGGGCCAGGTAGCCTTTGGATTCATCCTTCTTTTGGAAGGTGAGATATCCGGTGAATGCCTATACAGTCGATCTCTGTACGAGAAATATTTTGTTCTCACGAATTTTAGATCAGAAGCGGTTGAGTTTTGAGCTAGTGGAATTTGAATTTGCAACAGTGTTTTCTTGGTGTCAAAGTTGAAATGTTTTTCAATGGATTACGATTGGAGTATGCCCTTGAGGGAAGCTCGAACTAATGGGTTGAAGGAGTTCATAGATGCGGATGTCCCAAAACCTACTGATGCTTCTCAAGTCGGGGATTGGCAAAAGAAGACAGCAAAGTTTCGAAGGATTCTGTTGGACGGCGTGAGGGATCACATTGTGTCCAGCCTCCATGGAAAGGCTTCTCCATACTTGATGTGGAAAGCGTTGATAGATCTATTCCAAAGCAAGAGCGACCAGAGGAAGTTGGCACTCAAGGATAAACTCAGAAACATAAAGTGTGAGAAAGGCGACAATATGCCCAAGTATCTCACGAAGTTCACCCAATGCTAGGATGAGCTGGGAAGTGTGGGGGTGACTATCAATGATGAGGACTTGGTGAGCTTGGCTCTCCTTTGTCTTATAAAGAGTTGGCATTCCTATCAGGACTCTGTCAATGGTCCGGAGAAATTGCCAGGATGGGAGAGACTTTGGTTGGATCTTGTGCAAGAGGAGATCAGGCGGAATACCAGGGACATATCTTCATCAAAGGCATTTGATGAAGAAAATTGCACTTTGGCTGCCAAAGCAAAGAAGGGGAAGAACAAGAAAGCTTCTCATTCCGGTGTGAAAGGCAAGAAGCAGGACATGTCCAAGGTGAAGTTCTTTCACTGTCACCGGCATGGACACTATGCCACAAATTGTCTGCAGAAGAAGAAAAATAATCAAAATGCTGGATCTGCAGTGGGAGAGGCCTTAGCCTCGCAGTTTGAGCTAGATTTTTCGCTGATCACATGCTTGGTATCAAGTGTGATGGGATCGGTATGGTTCTTAGACAATGGTGCGTCTTTTCACATGACAGGAGATTGAGATTTGTTTTCTGATCTGAATGAGAAAGATCTTGGAGTGCACATCGAGATGGGTGATGATGGTAGATACAGTGCGACCAGTATCGGTACCATTTCCTTTGAGAGGGAGTCTAGTAAACCCTTCATATTGAAGGAAGTGATGCTTGTTCTAGGATTGAATATGAATCTTATCTCTGTGGCGATGTTAGAAGACAAGGGATATGATGTTGTTTTCAACGAGGGAAAGGCTTTCCTGCGTAGTAAGACAACTAGAGAAACCCGAAAGATAGGGGTTCGAGTGAAGAACTTTTATTAGTTTCATGTAGATGGTTGCTCAACAATGGCATGCAAGGCAGAAGGAGTGGTGAGCTGGGATGATGGGGAGTTGTGGCACCGGAGATTGGGCCACCTTCACCATGAAGCCTTGAAGATACTGCAACAGATTTCTACTGGGCTTCCTAAAGGCACTCTTATGCAGTCAGATCAGTGCAAGGGGTGTACTTTGGGAAAATTTGTGAAAGCCACCTTTCACGAGAAGGATAGTCATGCCATGAAGATCCTTGAGAGAATTCACACAGATGTGTGTGGACCTTTCTTAGTAGCTTCGACAACAAAGCACAGGTACTATGTGATC
Organism: Pinus taeda; assembly: GCA_000404065.3. NCBI lineage: Eukaryota > Viridiplantae > Streptophyta > Pinopsida > Pinales > Pinaceae > Pinus > Pinus taeda. Next base: position 5,077 of record APFE030860297.1, on the reverse strand, counting down.
TTTGTTAATGATTTCTCTCGAAAGTGATGGATCTTATTCATGCAGAAGAAGAGCGAGACATACTCAAAGTTTTGTGAGTTCAAAGCACTGATCGAGAAGGAATCACGGAAGAAGGTGAAGGTGCTTAGGAGCGACAATGGTGGTGAATTCATCTCTGGTGAGTTCAAGGACTTCTGCAGTCAGAAGGGATTTGAAGAGAGCTCATAGCTCCCCATAACCCACAGCAGAACGGGGTTGCTGAGCGGAAGAATAGAATGATCATGGGTGCTGCACGGGCGATGTTGCATGATCAGGGACTACCCCTTCACTTGTGGGTGGAGGCATGCAATACTGCAGTATATTTGTAGAACCATTGTCCTCACAAGATACTTGGCATGAGTACACCTGAGGAGGCTTATTCTGGTAAGAGGCCTGACACTTCCCATCTGAGGATTTTTGGTTCTCCTGTTTACATGCATGTGATGAAGGATGCCAGGAAGAAGCTAGAGCTGACCACAGAGGTTGGGATATTTGTGGGGTACACTAATACGCCCCAAAACTATCATGATTATTTTCCAGACAGTCGCAAGATTGTTGTGCGACGGGATATAAAATTTTAGGAGGAGAAAGCCATGAAGTGTTCGCTTGAGAGGGAGCCACACTTGCATGCAGATGAGGAGCTATTAGTTCCTAAGGATGAGCTTCAGGATGTGGACCAGCCACAAGAGGAAGTTCATGGAGTGGAAGAGACCACTCATGCAGTGCCAACCATCAAAGGGTGAAAGTGCACTACAGAAGCTGAGTGACTGGCTCAAGATGCAGAGAAGGTTGTAGGACCAACTACATCACAGTGCAAACAGAGACAGTCACCTAATCGATACATTGGATACATGGCTCTTGTAAGAAAATGTGTCGTGACTGAGCCATCCTCTTTCGAGGAAGTTGTGGAGGATCTCGCATGGGTAGATGCCATGGTGGAAGAGTATGATTCGATTGTCAAAAATAGTGCATGGGAGATTGTCCCAAGACCAGAGGGGAAGTCAGTGGTGGGTTCAAGATGGATCTACAAAGTGAAGTAGGCTGCTGACGGGAGTGTGGAGAAGTATAAGGCAAGGTTTGTTGCCCGAGGCTTCCCACAGATAGAGGGGATCGATTATGAGGAGACCTTTGCACCTGTTGCAAGGTATTCTTCCATACAGACGATTCTTGCTCTCTCAGCGCAGATGGGGTGGCACATTCATCAGATGGATGTGAAGACTATGTTCCTCAATGGAGTCATTGAGGAGGAAGTGTACATAGATCAGCCCAAAGGTTTTGAGATCTTCAGCAACGAGTCGCATGTGTGCAGGCTCAAGAGAGCATTGTATGGGTTGAAATAAGCACCTCGTGCTTGGTACACATGAATAGACAGTTATTTTACCGGACTTGGATTCTCCAAGAATGAGGTGGATCCTAACCTATACTAGATTGTGGTGGAGGGTAAGTTGCTTATCATTGTACTTTATGTAGATGATTTGATTCTAATGGGAGATGAGCTGTTGATACTTTCATGCAAGGAGGATCTTGCTCGAGAGTTTGAGATGAAGGACTTGGGCCTCCTTCATTATTTCCTGGGATTGGAAATTTGGCAGCGTAGTGATGGACTATTTGTTTCTCAGGGAAGTATGCTCGGGAGATATTGGAGAAGTTCAACATGCATGGCTGCAAGCCTGTTGATACTCCTCTTCCTAGAGGTTAGAGGAAGGAGGATGCTACCTTAGCGGAGGTAGTGGATGCCACTGTTTACCGATAGTTGGTGGGGTCACTTATGTATCTGGTCAATACACGACCTGATATATTCTATGCTGTCAACCAGGTTTCACAAGTTATGGTTAAGCCAACCAAGCTCTTCTAGAAGGTAGGAAAGCATGTATTGTGTTATCTCAGAGGCACATCGGGATATGGATTGTGGTACAGACAGGAGGATGAGGTGAAGCTATGTGGCTTCACAGATGCAGATTGGCAGGGAACCCAATGGACATAAAGAGCACATCTGGAGGGATCTTCGGTATCGAGTCGATAGTAGTTTCTTGGTACAACAAGAAGCAGAGATCCGTGGCACTCAGTTTAGCAGAGGCTGAGTATATGGCAGTAAGTTTGGCTTCATGCGAGGTTATATGGATGAGGAAGATCCTGGTCGGGTTGTTCGGGTCACACTTGGAGCATACTGTGATTTACTGTGATAACCAAAGTTGCATTAAAATCTCGGCTAATCCAGTATTTCATGATAGATCCAAGCACATCGACATCAGGTACCATCATATCAGAGATTGTGTGCAGCGGAGAATCATGTTACTTTCATACATTCCCATGGAGGATTAGGATGCTGATAAACTGACGAAGGCGCTCACCAGGAGCAAATTCGAATACCACACATGTAGGATAGGGGTTGTAGATAATCCATATCTCATTGAGAGGGAGTGTTGAAAATGCAACAAGATGATGGAGCTTAGTGAAAAGAAGTCGCCTTCACTAAGTGGGCCCGCAGGATATTTTTGGCGTAAAGTCTATTTTTAGACATATGGATCATGGTCTATGAGTTGCAGGATGCTATTTATGGATGATTGGTCATGTTGATAAAAATAGGTGGACCTCTATTTTTAGACATATGGGCGGAGTCTATTTTTAGACTGCCAGTCAAAAAATAGAATAGTCGAATATTATTAGCTCTTAATAATATTTGGACTATAAACATTATCTTATCCTCTTGCAGCACTTTAGTTTGAGCTACGGATATGGCACATGCAACTGCCAGAAGGAAATACGCTTTTCCTATGGGTTAGTTGAGCTATTGCATGATGGACTTCAGTTAGAACTCAA
>APFE030860296.1:0-13699 GCA_000404065.3 Pinus taeda | reverse complement strand
AACTAACTGAAGTAGGTAGCAGAGGGTACACATCCCTCATGGCTATCATCATTTATCATAAATGGAAACATACATATTCCTTAAGCCATCAACATCATAACATCATGGAAATGTACCTATCTATCCAATTTATCATCATTATACTATTAGTAGGGCGAATACATATTCTTTACTACTCTCATCATAATTTCATCTACTTAACTATTTAAATGGTGCAATCATCAGAATACTGTCAGATAAGATATACAATCATTCATGTTATCATAATGTCAATGGAAAGCAAAACCTCATAACCATGAATATCTCAAATGCTGATAATAGTGCCATGAGTCCGGATCATCAACCTGAGGTCCTCAAAGAATAAAGTGTGTAAGATAATGTCATATTAGTGTCAGGAAGAGTGGGCATTACATACACCCCCTCTTAACAATGGACTTCGTCCGGAAGTCCTTAGAACGTAAAGGAGAAACGACAACACATAATCTTAGGAACCCTTCCTGAAACTCTTCCCAACCTTCTGGTGGGCAGGTTATAATTTTCCCAAGGTATCTATACCACTAATTCAGTTATAACTAAAGGACTATATCTGGGGAACATTGCAGCCCATTTTTTTTTTGTATTTAGAAGCATTCAAAACAAGAAGTAGGACGATCACAATCAATATTCATCTCACAAAACTTTTGACATTCTAACCATTACCTATGTATCCCCTTTCATCCATAATGCGTCCTTGCATGCAAATCCAAATGAACTAGCATGTGCTTTTAATTTCTCACTGAATATTTATAATTAAGTATAAAAACCTTCAAAATATATTCTTTTAATAAAATAAAAATATATATTTTTCTTGTATTAAATATTTCTTATTTTTACCAAATACCCCATTTTTATCACCCAATAACTATAAGCTTCGTAATGACCTCACTTCTTTTCATAGAATAAATATTAACTCTATTTTGCAAAATTTTGAAACCTTGCTTTATCAGTGAACATGATAAGATCTTATGAACAAGGAGAAGGCACCATAAGGGAAATATAGAAATTGTATTATGATATTGAGCCCACTAGATTCAAAAATTTATCTTTCGAAACCTGAAATATTTTAATGGCATTGAAACTGATCTATGTTAGTTCAAAACACTCATACTTTTACTTGAAAACCACAATCTATAAAAGGTGGATGATCAATTTATACATTTGGTTATTTCTATAGTTAATGATGTTATTGTGTTATTGTAACAATTTTTTATTCCACCAAATAAGCTCTAACAGATGTTTACTATCAACTCTATCTTAGATCATTTTTATTCAAAAATCTTTCGATGATCATCACTAAAAGTACACATAACAAATAAGTGTTCTAGTATATATAACGAATAAGTGGCACAATAAAAAGATAAATATGATAATCCATAGAAAGAACATTATCGATATAATAAGGAAAATAACATTACCAATGCAATAAGGAAAATAAAGGTTCTAAAGACGCTCAACTAGCTTCAACTCTCCATGGACACAATCAAAAAAAGGAAAAATTGAGAAAATTACTTTTTTTTTTATATATAACAGTACAAAATTATCTAGTAAAATTAAAGAAAATCTAAGAGATTTCTATGGCAGTGCAACAACATCACATCACATTTACTTTGTCAAAGGTGTATGGATTCAATCATAAATTGGGATCTGCTGATCTGTTGGTAAATTTCTTTCACTGCAAGTAGGAATCTTATCTCCATCAAACTCTTCCCAGCGCGATTACACGATAAATGTTATATTTCGCGTTGAAACAAAATTACATCTCTATGTTGAAAGACAGTTCACTCACAGACTCCTTTTGTATTCCCTTCCAACATTTAAAGAAACCAAAACACGAAATTTTAAAAACAACGACTCGCATCAAGAATTCTAGTTAGCATATAGTTGCCTCTGAATTATATTGAGCTGATCTACAATTCATTATTTAGGGCATTAAATTGCATCCTTGATGAAATCTGTTTTACAAAACGTTAACTGGCAGTTGTATGACTTTGACATTACAGAAATTACTCTTCTTATGCCAACGAAATAAGTCTCAAAAGATTTGAAGAAAGACGTTTTCCCTTCCTACCTATTAAATAATTTCAAACAAATTTCAAACAATCGCTAGCCGCTTCAGCGTAAAACATCTCTAGCCAATATTTAAAGATTTCCCAGTCGTAATTACTACAGCAAAACCCCGCTCAATTTGGAAGATCTTTTACTAATTTCACCAGTGACTTCTCCGAACTAAAAGAAGTATACAATGATGTACTGTTAATTTACTAGCGTCTGGAAGAAAATATTGTTTAACTTATACCGGAATGTACACCATGGAATTTTTAAATAAATTCTCAAAGCAGGGTAACCATGCAAGGAAATTAGAGAAACAAATCATATCAACATAGATGTATACCATCAAGAAACAAAAAGGCATGTTTTCTAGCAGACGCCCTAGGTCCCTTGGCAAGCCGTGCATTTTAACAAGAATGTGTATGGCAAATTCTATGATGAAACTCAGAACACAAATTTGAACGTGACAGTTCACATCATTACTCAATAAAGGAACGAATCCTTCTGGAGATTAAAGTATGTGATGGAGTTTCTGAGCCAATTTCGGTTAACACTGCCATTAGACCTTTCTCCATAGACATAATATATCAGTTTTAACTTTTTCCCAACAGCCTGTGTTCTAGATTTTCCTGTCTGTTTCATAGTGCACCGTGCAAAAGTAGATTTCACAGTACGAAACTAAGGCCATTCTTAATTTCTGTTAACATTTAAAATTTCTAGCTTTTGTTAACACTTAAAACTGACGAGCAGTATCACATAATAGGCTCACATAATAGACTATGTGATAGTTGGCCCCAAGCAACCAAAAGATAAAATACTATTTTAGATAATCATATCTGACCCTTTCTCGCACATGTCATTAAAATATCAATACGTAACAGGTGGAGTGGAGCTCTTTCTAATATGGAAGGAATCACTTCTAAACTAAAGGAATATCAAATATGCCATAAAGTTTAGGAAGAAATGACTTCAGGCTATAAGATTTCACTGCTTCAATGGAAGTTATGGCTTTATCATTCTTTGCTTTATTACATTACTGATGGGGCTCAGTGATAGATTATATTTATGTTGCTTAAAAGCCATGTCTAATGGGGTTACCGTGGAATGAGGGGATGGGTTCCAGGGACAGCTGGAAGGTACTCTCAAATTTCTGGGGAAAGGGTGGTAGGGGATGGCAAAAAAAAATATTCAAAAACTAGAAAACTCCCAAATGAAATTTAAAAAGAAGATAAAATGCCTGAAAAATGTTGGGTTTAAACATTAAGTAAATTCTCATGTTTTATGGAACTACTGGTTACGGAAAAATCGCAAAAGCAAATAAATAATTCGAAGAATTTCAAATCACAAATACATTTTCGCTAAAGATCGCAATGAGGATATACTATTCCCTAACCTACTTTTAATTTTTTTTGATGTGACATGTTAAATTCAACATTTATTCCGAAAGAGAACTCCAGAAACCTTTGTTATTTACTGCACTCGCTCATTTCCATAATCGGAAGTCTCCCACATCTACGATTCTGGGTGCTCGGCAATGGCAAGTAATTATTCTGCATGTATAAAATATTTTTCTGGTTTCTCGGCAATGTCAAGTATTTATTTAATAAAACCAGCGCTTTCTTTTCTTGCAAAAAAACAATATTTTATTGAATATGTATAAAAGTAATTATTAATGGTCATTTGAATTCCCGCTTCACCGTCTGAATTTAAAATCTAAAAAAATTAAATAGTTGTGAGCAACCTATTGTTCACCTGCAAGTAGATTGGTGAATAAATTTTGGCATACGAATTGAAAGATATGAAGACTCGGGCCAATGAAATGTCAAAAGTCAGATTTATATACATAAAGTCAGATTATCGTTCTATTTAGTCTTTTGTTTTCGCTGAAATGGATTTGGACTTACTATCGCAACATGTTTGCTTGGATGACGATTTTTTTTTTTTTTTAATAATTTTGCACCTATTATTACCACATGCTAGAGTGGATGACGATCCTTTTTTTTATATAAATTCCATTATCGTTCTCTTTATTCTATTGTTTCCCCTTATGGATTTGCAAGTATTATCACAACATTCTCGAAATCCATCTAGATGATAATGTGTCTCTTTTGTTCCAGTATGATAAGCATTGCAGGTTATCCTATGAACAAAAAGGCGTCGTTAACCTGGACCTATCCTAATTTGTTAGTTCAGACAGGATTGTGGAAAGAATGGAACGGCGCTTTTATCCAGGGGAACTTATAAAGCAATATACCTTAAACGACAGCCAAGAATACGAGCCAAGGCCCCCCCTTTCAAGATAAGTGGCCAACGATTTATAAAAGTACATCCTAGAATGATTAGTTATTTATATACGACAGCCTAATTCCCTCTACTCAAAAATTCAAAAGCATGAGGTATCTATTTCACGAGGAAACTGACAAAACATAAACAAATACATTGAATAAAATTTGTCAACTATCAACAAAAACAAGCAAAAACAGATACATTGAAGCTCAATCTGGCAAAGTCAAAGACTATGAAAACCGAGAAAGAAAATAATGTAAGAAAAATAATTCAAATTATTATTTACATTGAAGCTCTATCTAGCAAATTCAAAGACTTAGGAAAAACAAGAAAATAACATTGTCAACGTTAAGAGCGGGTAGAGTATAATATATCAAGATTTACCGAGCATCCGAAGAAATATGCTAAAAGACAACAACTGCAAAGTACTACCCTTCCTCTTCAAAGATGCAAATCTGCTGAATGTATATTTATTTTTGACCAAAAATCACAGAGAAATCTACTGAATGACACGTGCATGAGGACTATGGAGCGCGCCTCATCATCATTTTCTCAGGGTAGTTTTTGATTTCTCGGTCACTATCTTTATGCATGAGCGACACCACTTCAAGTATTCAGCGACATCTGTCGAGAGAGGTATCGCATGCGAGACACGTGTCAATCTAAGGCGTTTCTCTCCCTGGTTACCTAGAGACTCTTATTCTCCTTCCTTTCAAGTTTCAACACAAATTATCACATCCTATCAATCAACACAACGAATTACCATTAAAGTGGTCGATCAATCTCTAATCTCTACTTTCTTATTCTCGGGGATGGCGGAGCAGTGCCAGCGATATGGGCAGGAGAAGGCTACACAAGATGTTATTCAGAAGGTAATTGGTGCCATCTGCGATTGTAAATCTCTAGTACGATGCATGGCTGTCTCCCCGGCCTTTTTCAGACATGCAACATGCATATCGTCTTTGTCTATTGATTGTCCTGATAATTATTCTAGCTATGAAGAGAAATTGAAAAAGATATACTCAATGGTGAAAGAGTTTCAAGAGTCACAAACACTTGTTGTGAGAGTGGGACGACCCAAGGATGAGCCAACTTTATATGCCCGCTGCACGCGTTACGCAGAGATTGGTGCTTCTGTGGAGAAATTCCTGTTTATGGCTGCTAAATCTGGAGATTTCTCAGAATTGGACAATGCTCTTACTCGTTCAGAGTATGGGTCATATTTTGATCGAGCAGTGCCAGATGGAACAGAAGGGGAGAGTGAGGATCAACAGGGTGAAACGTCCAATGCTTCAATATCTACCTAGGGAAACGACAATGGAACAGAAAATATTGATTCTTGTGGTTGCAGTGAAAGTAGACTAGGTAGAGAATCTCAACAGGCTTCAATGAATCCTAGACAAAACAGACTTCGCTTTCAAGGCTGTCCAAGTTTCACATTAGCGCATGAGCTGACCAAGGGTTTCTTTACCAGAATGTAGGACGCTCGGGGTTTCACCCCTGGTGCCTAATTTATTTTAGGGTTTATTGACTGGTGTAAAAGTCAGTTGAAGGTTTTTTGTTATATTTATTCATATGCACATATTTTTCTGTCAGAATAAAATTTAAACCTTATGGAATCTTTAAAACACAAGTCAACATAATACTTGCTACAGAAATTGTCTTTGCCTTTATGTATTATAAGCATTTATTGAAAGTCTTGATTCTCGGCGACTAGTTCCTCCCAAATTTGCTTGATAGCGTTATCATCCATGTTCATCTTGTTGGCAGTATCTATGGTTACGTATGTGTCATTTCATGTGCCCTCTGCTGCAGGCTCTCTTTTATTAAGTGTATATGCAACAACCTGCTACCTGTGTGTTCAATATTGCGTTTTTTTTTTCAGTGGGCATATTGTATGTGCAAATTCAACACAGCCATGACAAAAAGTAAATCAAAATCGTTCTCGTGCACTATTCCTCTTCCATTTATGAGACATGATGATGAAATTAAAACCTTCCCTCTCAGCGTTAATCGAGGTCTCACTGTGACAGAATTCGTCAAAGTATTAGACCGAATTCTCACTTTATTTTATCTAAGTTTTATTTTAGTTAATGGTTGAGGGTTTATCCCTAAACTAAAGTATTATTTCATAAATTCTAGGTATATAATATTTCAGACTGTAATTTTTTTTTTATAAGCTATATAACAAATGACTTATTTTAATATTTGAATTTATAACGTGTAGTTTATCTTTTCAACCCATTTACATGTATTTCAATTGTGCATTTCATTTTATATATATATATGGGTTTTCTCCATTTTTCTATTGATTTAGTATGCTTTGTTTTCACTGACGGGTAATGGAATTTCCCAAAAGATCCCAAGGGAATTTTTTATTTTTGCTGGATATTATTAGTCCTTCTATGAAATTTTCATAGTTAAATTTCATAGTTATTATGTTTTTCAAGGGTTTGAGCAAAAAGATCTATCCGTGCATCTCAACTCAACAATGTTGATTACCCAACGTAAGAATAACATTGAGCAGCACAAGATATGTTGATTTTAAGTATTAAGTGTTACGTTTATGGATCTTAAATAAGGTTTTAAGTGTTGCATTTATCAATCTTCCACAAAATTTTTTAGAATTTTCCCTTCTTAAAATGTAGAAATTTCTTTGCTAAATTAAATACCTTTTAAAGTGTAGAAATTTCAATATTAAATTAACTACAGTTTTAACCTTTTCAATTTAATAAATTGAGTATTCCAAGCCAATGTGACGTGTAAATAAAGCTTTGAGATGATATCTTTGAATATCATTTTAGATAAGGATAGAAATATGTTTTATTATTACAATTTATAAAGAAAGTCTCTTTAAGAGAATATATTGACTAATTTATTTGTTTACTAGATATGAATGCTTTTAAGTATAAAAACAATGAATATTATGCTTTTAAATTCTCCATGCCATAGTTGATCAAAAGAAAATAATTAACAAAACTAGTCATGCATGCATGGGCCCATAGGCCTCAAAGGTTCAATCTGGCTCTGATACCAAGTGTAAGAACCAGTTGTATACTCAAGTGTAATGACCACATCCAGACTATATACATTTTTTTTTTTAATTACAACGAAATACAACTAGAAGAGAAAACACATTGGGAATCATTTCAGGAAACATATCATAACATTTACATACATTTAACTAAGACCAAAATAGTATTGCAACACATATGTACCGTTCACCAGAAGACGAGACTCCGTTTGCTTTGCTGTTGCTAATATTTCCTTGTTTTCGGCCACCTCCGCGAATGAATGACTATGTACTTGATCCGAATGTGATGACCCACCGGTTAACCTCCCGACCTACTCCTTGGGTACTCTTCTTCCCTGCGGACCCCCGAGCTGCAATGGGGTTGTACAATGGAGGAAGAGTCTAGCTGGGAGAGGAGAGCAACCGTAGCTCAAGAGTCCCCTCTCTAAAAATCTCTGCCTCACCAAACTCACTATAGCTTCGTAGTCACTGCCTTCACAAAATATCATCCATCCAACAATAGGGCTCCCAAAAGTCCCTTCTACCATGGCCTGCCCCTTCTTTTATAAGATTTCTCATAAATGACACTTGGCATGTCATGCATAATTATAATATTTTTTTCTTTTTAATAGCTTGATTATTCACCCACCCATGTGTCATTCTCTTATCAAGGGTCACCCAAAATTATTTACTTATCTTTTTAATTAAAACTAATATTTTCCTCACTTCACAAGATTCCTATTTCTACTCCTAGATGTCTCTTTATTCCCCCTTTTTATTCCTTAAATTGAGTTTATTACTTGGATTCAATTAAGGAGTTAGGATTTTATTCCCAATCTACTTCTTAAATTAACTCAGGTTATCTCTTAGAGGGATATTCTTGTGCTGGTTGATGCCACATGGAGCTTCCCTATATTTCTCTAAATTTAATTTATTCTTCTTATTTTAACTCACCTTCCTCTTTTATTAATTAAGGTTTACTTGGTTTAGGATTAATCTTTAACCTTACAATATGTTTGCCTTCCCCCTTTTTTTTCTAATTAAACCACCTAATCTACCTAGCATTTTTCAACATGGGGAGGGTAGAATTTTTAAGGTACTCAATTTATTTCTTCCTATGATCCTCCTTATTCCAAGTTTATTTTTGATTTAATTTCCTTGGTTTCCAATCATCATTTTCCCTTGATGTAACTTTACCTAGATTTCATTCCTTACTTATTTTTATTTATTATTATTTATTTTTAATGATTCCAAGGGTGCCAAGTTTGGTTGTGCCCTTCAAGAACTTCCCTAGAAGTTCCAAGGGTGCCACATTTGGTTGTGCCCTTCAAGAACTTCCCTAGAAGTTCCAAGGGTGCCACACCTTAACAGTTTAATTGTGATGCCAAGGGTGCCAAGTTGGTCGTGGCCTTCAAGAATTTCCCTGATATTCCAAGGGTGCCACACCACTTTCCCTTCAAGCATCCAGTGACTACGAGGGGAAAATAGCGTGCAACGTCATAGACCTCGATCGTCTCTCATGTTGCCTGCTATAGTGAGACTAATGGTGCGGGGGATCAAGGAATCCACCTTGATGCGCACCCCCCAGTAGGTTCCTCATGAGCGACCCGACTTTGGGACCTGCCCTCATGGCATCGTGATCTTCAAGGCGACGGTGTTTCAACTCTTCCAGCCCAAGTCACGGCGGGAGGGGTAGTGGGAGATCAGGAACTCTGTCCCACCCTTCCCATGTAGTTCCATACAACTGTACAACCCCATCACCCATATGTGAGTCATTCGGTCAAGCAACAAATCTGTGCCTGCAACCATTAACATATCATCAGCATATAGTTAAACATATATGGCAGATTTCAAGATCGATTTAGACTTTAAAACAATATGAATCTCATCAAACCAGGTGTCATCGATATGTCATAGGCGAGCGCCTCTGCTAGTTTCCTGCCATACTCAAAATCATTAGCAACAAGTTTTCTCACTGTTAGTCATTATCATAATAGCATCATTAATGATTCTTGGTCATTCACATCATTGTCCATCATAAGCCTGAACTAACTGAAGTAGGTAGCAGAGGGTACACATCCCTCATGGCTATCATCATTTATCATAAATGGAAACATACATATTCCTTAAGCCATCAACATCATAACATCATGGAAATGTACCTATCTATCCAATTTATCATCATTATACTATTAGTAGGCGTATACATATTCTTTACTACTCTCATCATAATTTCATCTACTTAACTATTTAAATGGTGCAATCATCAGAATACTGTCAGATAAGATATACAATCATTCATGCTATCATAATGTCAATGGAAAGCAAAACCTCATAACCATGAATATCTCAAATGCTGATAATAGTGTCATGAGTCCGGATCCTCAACCTGAGGTCCTCAAAGAATAAAGTGTGTAAGATAATGTCATATTAGCGTCAGGAAACTAGAGTGGGCACTACATTGACAATAAAGAGGGAAAAAATCTAATAACAAATTTCCCTCAAAACCAAGTAAAACAAATTGAAAAAGTTCACAATCGCTCAAACACAAAACAAATGAAACCAAAAAACCAAAAGCTTGGAATGAAAAAGAAAGGAAAAAGTTATATTTTTTCCTTTTTCTCCTAGACAACCAAAGAAATTTTCGAGGTCACAAAAAGAACTACTAAATTCCAAAGATCAAGAAATAGAACAAAGAGTCCTTATACCTTGCAAGTTATAAAACTCATTAATAGATGAAACTTGAAATAAGGAGGACTACAAACTTGTACAAATTGATCTGAATAGTAGAAAAATACTTTTGAAAACTAAAAAAATATAAAAAAGAACAACTCTCAAGATTGCCAAAGAGACATTCAAAAACATGAAAAACAATAAGGTCAACCAAAAAGGAAATCGAAGCAAAGAAATTTGAAATCTGGGTTATAAACAAAATCAAAACCAATTTCTTGTTCTAGAAAACCAGAACATCCAAGAAATTTAGACAGAAGCCTTGAACCCAAGACCCAAACCAAAACCTTACCCAAAAATCAATCCTAAGCTAACTAAGCTTTTGAGTGAGAAGGAGATTTGAAAATGAAAACTTGCAAGAGAACAAAGTTCTACAGACAGTGGATGACCATAAAATAGCAGAATTCACCAAAAAACAGACCTAACTAAGAAAAATATTTTGAAAAAAATAATTCAAAATTATGTATATGCAACTGTATAAAGACACAGAGGCATGCACACACATTTCAAACACAGGAAACTTGTGTATATGTGAGTCTATTATAGGAAAATAGCGTGTATATGTGACTATACCCTAAGAAACATGTGTATAAAAGACTCAATCAAGAAAAACAAAAAATCAAGGCCTGATCTAGAAGATCAGACTTGATGCCTAGGAAGTTAATAAGTCAATGATGCTATAAAAACAAGCAATCAAGAAAACAAACCTATATCGAGAACAAACAAACCAATTTTGTTGCGAGTGGGAACACCCTAGGGTCTTGGGTTGAAAACACTAACAGAGTGAATGACACACAACAACAAGAAATGCACAAAAGAACAATTTAAATGCTTAAACTACTGAACAGGGAAGAAGTGTCCTTACCCAGAGGTCCTACATTTGGGTTGATCCCACAGGGTTCAAACCCTCCGGTTCTTTTGATGCCTTTAAGACCTATAAATTATCCAAGTAAAGCATATACAACAACAGTAATAAAAAGCATGTTCATGATATACACGTTAGATCATATAAGAAAGTGAAAAATTGTGCATTAATATAAGATTTATAAACAAATCACAACATGGATCAATACATAAACATGATAAATATCAGGAACAGAACAACATTTCTTTATTGATGTAAGCTAAATGAAAGGTAGAAAGCTACAACCTGAGTCTTTTTCCAGCTCCAAGTGGAACTGTCCTCCGAATCCATTTTGTCCTGGTATGAGCAATATTCCTCCATCAATACACACAAGGATGTCATAAGAGGGATGAAGGGCATCTCAAAAGAGGAAACAAAGGTTTCCTATAACTTGGGGATTGCAGGAGGCACAGGGATTTATTCAGACTCGATCAAGGATCAATAAACTCTAATATCAATATCTCATCTCTTCTCCTCCTTTAGGCCTTCCCATGGAGGTTTATTTATACTTTTCCAAATTAGTTTTTTCAGTTGGGAAACAGTTGGCCCACAGGCTGTAGTAGGTGAGTAATAGGTAAAACCCATAAACTCTACCTGAATTTAAGGATATTTATTATTTTTAAGTGTTTTAACACATATACATTGGTTGGGTATATACTGACCCGCGTGTACATGCTTTTAACACAGGGAAAGGTAGCGTATGGGAAATAAAACATTATTTTTAGAATTTGGACCAAGTCTGGAAAGGAAGGGTTGTCCTAGGCCATAACTAGAGCATCAGATCTATGAAGAGTTGTAAATGGTGCTAGAACAGTAGCTAGAGCGTTCATGTTGAGATTCCATTGTGAGCATGTCTTTTATGAATGATATTATTGATGAAAAGAATAGTTATGGTCCATTCCCATACTTTCAAAATTCAACACAACATTCAAGCTTTGTGCAGACTTAGTCAACTAATTATTGTTGTTGTTGTTATTAGTCCTTCTCAAGAAGTTGAACTTGGGGGTCTTGCTGCTAAAAATGGTATCGCTTGTCCTTTGTTTTAATTCGGCCAAATCATTGGAAAGAGTCTTGATGGTCTTAGTCAAGCTCTCAAGATCAATAGCTTCTTTATCCTTGTCCTTGTTTGAAGAGGCCTAAGACCTTTTTCCAATCTCCTTGGAGTCTTTAGATGATTCATCATTGACAATGACTCCAATTGCATGTAATTCCTTTTCAATAGTGATGGCTTCTTCAAAATTATGTGCCAAAGTTTCTTTCGTCATCCTCTTTACGATTTTCACAATGCTTGTCAGTAAGGCAAAAGTGTAGTAATGAATTGTGATGGAGTCATGAGGCTTCGTATCCATGGGAAATTTGTTCAATATATATTTAAACCTCAAATTAAAATAACTTTTTCTTTCTCCCCATATTTAGATACCCTAACTCCTTTAATAACATGGTTTAGGTTTTGTGATCAATGAAATTTTCTAGGAACACCCTTTTAAATCCCCTCCAATTCTGAATTGAATTTGTAGGAAGACTATGATACCAAACAACTACTCTACCATATAAGGTACAAGGAAAGAGTCTACATGCAACATCATCATAATGTACCTCGATCATCTATAGGTGTAGGTAGAAGTTATCCAAATGGACTTCCACTTTGATCGACTTGCTAGGGTCATATTTCGTTAACAACTTTTTTGGGTGTCTTGGCATATTATGTAAAATACCCAGAAGAGTGAGTGGGCCCTAAGACATCCAATCCAAATCTTGGTCTTCCATGTTCTCGTCTTTGTGCTCATCCTCCACTTCAGAAACTAAGGAATCTTCTCAGTGACTGCCTATCCCATAGAAAATGTCATATGATATCACAATGTTATCCTCGTACCCTACGTTGTAAGGTGGAAATTTTTCCGATTGTTCTGTGTTGTCTGGGGATTCTGATAATTCTTCAAGAGTAGAAAAAACTAGATCTTCCACTATAGAAACTACTATGCCAGTAGAAATTGTTTATTTTTTCTTCTGAAAGTGAGTAAGGTTATATGCTCCACAAATTAATCCAATATCCTTCACAAACCAATGGGTTATAGGTCAAATTTACCAAATGTGGTAACTTCACAAGTTGGTTCTGAGCTTGATTGAGAATATTCGCTTACTTCAGGAATATGAGTTGGAGAGGTGTTGGGAATGTTTCTTCCTTGTCTATAATAAGTGTGATGTGGTTGGGTGGATTTATCAACCATAAAAATCTGGTTGCTGTTAGGATATTCCGACACATAGGAAATAGTTAAGTTCAACTTGGTCTAGTATAGAGTTAGGTATAGAGTTAGGTAAAGTGTGTTTCTTTACCGTTGTACATTTTGTAACTTACAATCCGACGGTCACGACATGTAGTGATCCGACGGTTCATTCTCTCCTCGGTATTACCGACACTTGATCCGTGGCTTGACACCCGATTGGTCCATGAATTCTATTTAAAGCGCATGGAGGGTCATTTGTAGGTTAACCGTGCATGAGAGAAGCTTATGTAAATTTTCATTCTTTATTAATAAATTGCGTGTAGTAGCCACGTTGGCGCAGGCCGTGGACTGTTTCCCTCTCTGAGGGTTTTAACCACGTCAAAATACTGGTGTATTGATCTGTGATCTGTTTGTGAGCGGTGTCCTTCTTGTGTTCTGTCTGAGGAACTTACC
>APFE030860295.1:0-15309 GCA_000404065.3 Pinus taeda | reverse complement strand
TTAGCCTTTATGGTTTAGGGTTTAGTGTTTAGGGTTTGGGGTTTAGGGTTTCAGGTTTAGAGTTTAGGGTTTAGGTTTTGTGGCTTAGATTTTAGCATTGACGATTTATAGCACTTTAGTAAATTATTTTAATAAACACTTAAATAAAAATTACAAAACAATTCTGAAAATGTTATGAAATGCTTAGGGTTTAGGGATTAGTGTTCATGGTTTCAGGTTAGGGTTACAGGTTTAGGGTTTAGGTTTTATTATTTAGGGTTTAGTTTTTATAAGACATTAGTAAATTATTTTAATAAAAACTTAAATAAAAGTTTCAAATACTTTCTGAAATGTTATAAAATGATTAGGGTTTGGGATTTAAGGTTCCAACCCCACCTCTTCCTTCACTACCTCCTCCACCACATCTTCCTCCAACTCCAACCCCACCTGCTCCACCACCTTCGTCTCCTCCTCATCCTCCACCTCATCCTCCCCATCCTCCTCCTCGACCACTAGCACCACCACCTCCTCCTCCTCCTCCTCGACCACCTCCTCAAACTCAAACTCCAATCCACCTCATCCTCCACCATCTCCTCCACCTCCACCACCAACTCCTCCACCACCTCCTCCTCCTCCTCCATATCTGTCTCCACCACCTCTCCTCCTGTATCACCACCTCCTTCTATTCCTCCACCTCCACCTCGTCTTCCTCCACATCCTCCTGTTGTTCCTCCAACTCCACCTCTACCTCCTCCACCTCTACCTCCACCTCCACCTCCTCCGCCACCTCCACTTCTACCTCCACCTCCACCTCCACCTCCGCCTCCTCCTCCACCGGTACCCCCTCCTCCTCCACCTGGACCACCACCGCCACCTCCACCCGCTCATCCACTAGCTCCACCAAAACCTCCTCGACCTCCACCTTGGCCTCCTCCTCCTCCTCCTCCATCACTTCGACATTTGCCTCCTCCTCCTCCTCCTCCTCTACCTCCACCACCTCAGTTGCTCCCTCCTCCACCTCCAACTCCTCCTCCTCTTCCACCTTTACCATCTCCTCCACCACGTCAACCTCCATCACCTCCTCCACCAACACCATCACGTCCTCCTCTGCCTCCGCCTCCACCACCTCCTCCACCACAACCACGACCTCCACCTCCTCCTCAAACTCCTTAGCCTCCTCCTCCTCCTCGTCCACCATCTCCACGTCCACCGCCTCATCAACCACATTTTCCTCCTCCTCTACCCCCTCCACCACCTCCACCTCCAACTTCGTCGCCTCCTTAGAAAACCTAAAAAAAAAAACAAAATTTCATATCATTTCATTCTCTTTATTTATAATACATATTGACTCATTCTTTACAGCAATAGCTCATCTATCAAAATATACATGACAATATAACAAATAATATATATGAACATTTGCAATATAAATAAGTAGTTATGAGAATAACAATCTCATTTAAAAAAAATGTAAAATTTAAATAAATTGTATCAAAAGTTGTTGAGAAAAATCACACACAACTCAATGTTTATTCGTAATCTACAAAACCACAAGGGAATAAATTGGAGAAAATGAAATTCTATGGGAGATTGAAAAATAGTTCCATGATCAAAACACGTGTGAAATCATTGCCATAAAAACCTATTTTTATGATGTCCAAGGAAATTAGTTTAAATAACAACCTTTTTTGAGAAATTAAGGAAAATCACTTACAAAAATTATCAACTGTAAACATAAAGGTTAATTGAGCATTTGGTCATTGTATAGGGATGGGAACTCTTGTTTCTATGAATTTTATTTTTCTTTTATGCGGAGATAATGGTATAACATATAAACATTTTAACTTAATATTTGGGATAATCATCCTTAATCACTCTTTCAATAAAAAAACCAACCACCAAAGTTTTGGACCCTCGAATTTCAACTCTCAGAAAAAAACTCCCCTAAAATTGTATCTGCATTAATGAAGACTATAAATGAATTCCAAAGAGTAATTTACAACAAAAAGGTTTCGTAGAAAAATGTAGACTTGAAGACATGGCTGCCACAAATTAAAAATTAAACTTTATTTTTAATTAAAGAGTATTTTTCCCCAACCATTACATACAAAACTATAATAACGGAAGTGTAATTTTTAAATCATAACACCAAATTTTGGGGATTTTCCAAACAAAAAATTATTACAGTTCCAAAAAATTAAGAAAAAAATTCAAGAGGGAAAGGAGAGCATGCTTGAGGTATTGGGATGTAAAGCAAATACAGAATCCTCATCTATTAGATGTTGCAATCATTATTCGTATGAAAAGTTAGAAAATGGAAAGGAGACTAGGGCTTTTATTTACCCTCTCTTTATTAATGACAATATTTAATTATGAGAAAATAATACAATGTAAATCTTTTTTTCTATTTCTAAGAACAATTCATACAATTTATTTACTTGTTACTGCCTATAATGAAGTGATTCCATCAAAAGTTGACCATACTATAATATTTGTCTATTTATATTCTAGCAGTACACATTAGATATTCATGTCAACTCTATATATTTCGTCTCTCCATAATGATTGTATATAATTTACTATTACTATCATTTTATTTGAAGAAGAGAATACACAAATAAGGCAAGAGGTGTGATAAACCCTTGCCATGGGAGTTTGCAAAGTTTTTGCAAGGCTACTTTCTCCATGGCCAATAGGAATCGTTTCTCTTCTATTCCTATGTTCCTTATCTTCATGTGATTTCTTATTTTCCTTTCTACTAGTAACCAAAGGTCATTGTTTAGTATATATCATTTTTTGGGAATATTTTACTAAAATATAAAATTTTGTAAAATATTTGTGGTTCTTTCAATGAATTGTAAAATCTTGTAAAACATTAGTGAATTATTGAGTTAATTATAAAATATTGTAAATTATTGGTGAATCCCTCATTTAATATTTACATCAAGTTTTTTTTTCCTTCTTATGCATTGATTCTCTAATAGAAAAATAGTTATCCAATTACTTTGCTTCAGATAAACCAACATATTTAGGATTTGGTGGTGCATCACTATCTATAAGCTTTTCAACTCCTTGCTGTGTAACAATTGTAGTAACTAATATGATTTCTTCTTCAATCAAAACTCTAATAATTGTTGATCAATGCATAATTTTTTGAAATTACACAAAATTCTCAATGATATTGAATGAAAGACAAAATAATTAATCAAAGTTAGTTTCCTGTATGATAAAAAATCAATTATCGCAAACTCATATAAAGCCACAATTTTCAAGTTCAAAAATACATCCGACAAAGAAAAATGTTCATTACTTAGTATAACATGTTAAAAAACAAGTATCATAAAAGGATTTCAACTTCAAAAATGATAATACACTAAAATGTCTAACATCCTCCACTAATTACATGTATTGTTCCTTTAGCCTTTCCCTCAAAAGCATAATTTCATTAAAGGAATATTGTTCCCATGACAATAGATCCCCTACAATAAACACATGGGAAGCTAGAGCATAGGTCATTTTTCCATACAAATAGCCAAGTAGAACATATTTCCCTTTACTAATAAATATTTTGAAACAAAATACAAGATAAACAATGGATTCTCTAAAAAGCGAAGAATCTTAGGTCATACGAGAAAGTGAACTGCAAATTAACTTTTTTCCTTAAACAATTAGATACATAAAAAATTAATAAAAATTACGCAAAATATGTGGAATACTCGAATAATAAACAAAGCCATATATGATTCCTAATATCCTACGTTTCTTAAGTAAACATAAAAGAGAACATAAGGCTTCTTATTCAAGAAACAACATTAACTTTAACCAAACACTTTTTAAATAAATGATATTTAGATGAATCCAGGCATTCCCAAACAAATGGTTCATTGAAAAATATAATGAGAACTATAAGTTTTTATAGGAATAACAAAAGTTAAAAAAAATAAAAACAAAATCTTAACCTTGAAAAATGCTTCAAATTCTTGGCCAAGATACCAGATCTAAACGTTAAAGAAATTTCGTGTACTCGAATGACTATATTTTTGCATAGAGGAAATCTTCCTAAATGTATTAATTATCATTCGATGGTATGATATTATGTATGTAAAGAGATATGTTTTGGATTCATGAGATTGTAGCCTTCATTTCCAACAATGGAGAAGAGAATGACAATTTAATATTTGAAATTAAGACATGAATTTTAAATTAACTTTCATACCTCCACCTCCTCCTCCTCTTGCTCATCTTAATCCACCTCCTCCTCTGCTTTACCTCAACCTCCTCAACCACCTCCATCTCAACCACATTCTCCTCCTCCACCACCTCCATCACCACCACATTCTCCTCCTTCTCCTCCTCCACCACCTACACATCCCCCAGCGAATCCTGCACCACCACCTCAACCTTCTCCACCGCCACCTCCTCCTCTACAACCTACACATCCCCCACTACATCCTCCAACACCACCTCCACCTCCACCACCTCCACTTCGTCCTCCTCCACCACCTCCACCTCCACCTCCTCAATAAACTCCTCTTTCTCCTCCTCCACCTCCACCTCCTCCTCCACTACCTCCTCTTCCCCCACCTCCACCTCCTCCAACTCCCTTTACTCCACAAACACCTCAACCTCCTCCACCACCTCTACCTCCTCTTCTGCATCTGCCTCCTCCTCCACCCCCACCTCCACGACAACCTCCTCCTCCTCCTCTGCCTCCTCCACCTCCACCTAAACCACCACTTTCTCTACCTCCAACACCTCCTATACCACCACCTCAACCTCCACCTTCACACTACATACTACACCACCACCACCTCCACCTCCTCCTCATCCTCTACCTCCACCACCTTCACCACCTCCTCTACCTCCACCTCCACCTCCACCTTCACACTACAGACTCCACCACCACCACCTCCTCCTCCTCCTCCACCTCCCCCTCATCCTCACCTAAACCACCACCTCCTCTACGTACACCTCCACCTCCACCTTAACATTGCTCACTCCACCACCACCACCTCCACGCCCTCCTCCTCCTCCACCACAACCCCCACCTACACCTCCTCCTCCTCCACCACCACAACGTAGACCTACACCTCCTCCTCCAAGATATCAGATCTAAACATTACAGAAATTTCATGTACTTGAATGACTATATTTTTGCATAGAGGAAATCTTCCTGAATGTATTATTTATCATTTAATGGTACGATATTATCTATGTCAAGAGATATGTTTTGGATTCATGGGACTATAGCTTTCATTTCCAACAATGGAGAAGAGAGTGGCAATTTAATATTTGAATTTAGAACATGCATTTTAAATTAACTTGCATACCTCCACCTCCTCCTCGCCCTCCTCCACATTCACCTTCTCCTCCTCCTTCTCATCCTAATCCACCTCCTCCTCTCCTTTACCTCAACCTCCTCAACCATCTCCATCTCCACCACATTCTCCTCCTCCACCACCTCCATCACGACCACCTTCTCCCCCACCACCTACACATCCCCCACCACCTCCTCCTCCAAAACCTACACATCCGCCATCACCATTGTATGCTTTGGTTATATTAGTTAATAAAATGATACAATTTTTGGGTTTTCATTCCAGCACTTACATTTGTCGTAAATAACATGAGGGTTTGTATGGTAGTACCTGGTTGATAGCCTGCGTTCGTAATTATTCGTCTTTCTTTGTCTGGAAGTGGTATTTGTAGCAATGCCCTGCTCTTCCTGTGAACACTTGCTGCCTTTTTTATTTCAATGAAATTTAGTTACACAGAATTTATATATCAACACATGAAAGTATTTTGTTACAGTGGTGCTCCAATTGAAAAAAAACAAATTTTATTTCAAATAACTGTAATTTCTTTTCTCAGTTTGAGGAATCCCCTCACTGTTTTGCTTTCGCCTTTTTAATATCTCGTAGGTACAATTGTTCTTTTGTTCAGGTTTAACTGTCGAACCCGAATTCGTGTAACTGTCCACCAGTTATTTTTACAAAGCTGTTGGTTAACGATTTAACTGTTTCCTAACTAAAACAATTCATAGTTTGTGGCTTTTATGGTTCTAATGACCCTAAGGTAAAATATTAATCTACTGTTAACTAATTTCTAATTAAAAAGAAACAGTTCACAATATGTAATTGCTATGGTCCTAACGACCTTCTGGAAAATAAAACAGATAATAAAGAAAAGTAAAATAACCAACAAGTCCAACAACCTGTCAGCTATGCATGTATGATTTGTTTGTTCTTGTCTCTCAACGAGACCGTCAACCACCTTCTGTCTCCTCAGAGCTGGATGCTCCTGCATCAGGCTTCCGGGGTGGCAAAAAGTCATGGCTCCGTTCCATGAGGTCGTCGACAGAATAGCCTGCTTTCTGTATCTGTGTTGCGTTAAGCCACGAACTGTCCTTTATCGGATGGTTCTTCCATTTGACCAAATACCCCAAATACTCCTTCCTGCGTGTGCGCTTAGCTACCTGTGTGTCTAGAATCCCTTCGATCTCAAGGGGTGGTGCCATTGGCATCTGTCTCGTCCATGAATCTCCTTCACAATTGGTGTCCCGCGGTGGCTTTGTTGTTGTATTATCTGCTGAGTCAGCGACATAAGGAAACATGTCTGCCACGTTAAAAATAGGGGAAATACTGATCCCTAGTGGCAACTGTAGTTCACAGGCGTTTGCAGAAAATTTGCGAATGATTTTATAGGGCCCGATCTTCTTAAATTTTAGCTTGCTGTACTCTCGTTTTGGAAACCGTTCCTTTCGTAAATACGCAAGGACTTCAACTCCCACGTTGAACTGAACTTCCCAACGCTTTGTATCGGCTCACTGTTTATATCTCTGACTGCTGTCCTATAATTTCAGTTTGACCTGCTCATGTAAGTTACTCATTGCTTCGGCGAAATCTTCCCCATCAGCACTTCATTTCTCAAGTTTCCCCAAATCTCGTAGTTCATGCACTCCTCGCGGATGCATGCCGTACAAAATCTGGAACGGACTGTAACCAGTGCTGCGGTTAGGGGAATCGTTGTATGCGAATTTTGCCTGAGCAAGTACACGGTCCCATGTCCGGGAGTTTTCACCTTTTAGACTTCGAGGTAAGTTTCCCAGACTTCGGTTTACTACCTCCGTCTGACCATCAGTCTGCGGATGATAAGCGGAGCTGAACTGCAAGTGGGTATTCAACTTTTTCCACAGAGTTCTCCAAAAATGACCGGTGAACTTTACATCTCTATCAGAGATAATGGATCTTGGAAGTCCATTCAACCGAACGATCTCAGTAAAGAAAAGATGTGCTATATAAGTAGCATCGTTGGTTTTCTTGCATGGTACAAAGTGTGCCATTTTTGAAAATCGGTCTACCACAACCATTACTGAATCAAAACCTCGTTGTTTCTTTGGCAAACCCAGTACAAAATCCATACTAACTGAATCCCATGGTCGGCTAGGTTGTTCTGACTGTGACCCTTTGCCAGTTGACAAATTTTACATCTACTCACGTACCTCTGCACATCCCGCTGCAACTTTGGCCAAAAATAAAAATGTCGTACCTGAGCAATCATTTTGTCGATACCGAAATGTCTAGCCAGACCCCCACTGTGTTTTTCCTGTATAATGTTTTCCCGCATAGAACAGTTGGGAATACACAACTGTCCTCCCTTAAACATCAATCCTTCCCGTAGATTATAGTCTAACCACATGTTGTTATTTCGTAACAGCAGGTTTTGGAAAGCCTCATACGCCTCCCTAAATTCAGTATCGGTCTGATACAGCTCTTTTAAGTGCTCAAACCCCAAAACCTGCATCGTGCTCTCCTATAGAAGCAACGTTCTTCTACTCAGTGCATCTGCCACCTTATTTGCTTACCCACTAATGTGTTTTAATACAAATGTAAAATTCTGCAAGTACTCAACCCAAGCTGCATGCTTATGGTTCAATTTATGTTGTTGCATAATGTTATGGAATGCAGAGTTATCAGTAAACAAAACAAACTCGCTACCTAACAGATAATGTTGCCAATTTTTCAAAGCTTGCACAATTGCGTAAAACTCCTTGTCGTAGGTTGAGTATTTTTGCCTACTCTCGTTTATCTTTTCACTGAAATAAGCAACTGGTCTATCCTCTTAACTAAGGACTGCCCCAATGGCCGTGCCACTGGCATCGCAACGAACTTGAAAAGGTTTGTTGAAATCAGGCAGTCTTAATATTGGTCTTTCAGTAATCTTCTTTTTCAAAATCTGAAAACTACTTTCTGCTGCTTCAGTCCAGTGAAATGGCTGATTCATCTTCTTGATCGTATCTAACATTGGTGCACAAATTTCGCTGAAATTTCTGATAAATTTCCTGTAAAAACTGGCTAGTCCGTGGAAACCTTGGACTTCAAATAAACTTTTCGGAGAAGGCCAGCTAACTATAGCTGTCACCTTTTCTGGGTCCATTTTTAGTTCATTTTCTGCAATGACAAAGCCCAGATACACTAATTCTCGCTGAAAAAAAAGTACACTTTTTCAAATTAATTAGCAGCTTGTTCTGTTGCAACTTCCTCAACACACTCTGCAAATGTCTGAAATGTTCCTCTTTAGTCTTGCTAAAAATCAAAATGTCGTCCAAGTAAACTATTACAAACTTACCATTAAATTCCTTCAGCACCTCATTCATCAGGCACATGAACGTGCTGGGAGCATTGCTCAACCCAAATGGCATCACCAGCCATTCATATAAGCCTTCATTCATCTTGAAAGCTGTCTTCCATTCATCTCCTTCCCGAATTCGGATCTGGTGATATCCACTTTTCAAGTCAATCTTCGAAAAATAAGCCGCCCCACTGAAACAATCCATCATATCATCCATTCTCGGTAAGGGAAACCTGTACCTGACAGTAATTTTGTTAATAGCTCTGGAATCTGTACACATTCGCCATTCTCCTCCTTTCTTTGGAGCCAAAACGGTTGGTACTGCACAGGGGCTCATGCTTTCTCAAATCAAACCTTTGTCCAACAACTCCTGGACCTGTTTCCTGATTTCTTCATGGTCTTTAGGACTCATGCGATAAGCTGCTTTATTTGGCAGGCTTGCTCCTGGTATAAAGTCAATACAGTGACTAATACCTCTCCTTGGTGGTAATTCATTTGGAATATCATCTACCACAATGTCTCCAAAGTCCTGCAGCAACTTCCGAACTTCTTTGGGTAAATCTGATATCTCTATATGTAGTACTACTACCTTTGGTCTTCTTATGACAACAAAATTTATTTGGCTGTCCTCAATCTGTTTTACAAATTCCTTTCCGCCCATCAGTAGTGCCTTCACCCCACTAGTTTCTGCTGTATTTTCCTCCTTGATGGGTACAAGCGTATGCTTGATCCCATCTTTAACAAACTTATAGCAGTTGGTTTTTCCGTCATGAACTGCACTTCTATCAAACTGCCAAGGTCGTCCCAACAGTAAGTGACAGACATCCATTGGCATGACATCGCAAAGGATCTTATCCTTGTACCTACCGATTTGAAACTCCACCTCACACTGTTCATCCACTAATAGCTGATGCCCTTTTTGCAGCCACGACACTTTGTAGGGAGTAGGATGCTTCAGTTTCTTCAATCCCAGCTTTTCTACCATCTCCACAGCTACTAAATTGTCGGTACTCCCACTGTCAATGATCAATTTACAGCACTTACCCTGTGACTTGCAGACAGTGCGGAACAAAGCCTTTCACTGATCCGGTTCTGCAACCTCTTTTGCTGGTTTTAACAGCACTTTATTCAACAGCAAAGCTTCCCCTGTCTCCGGTGTGTTTTCTGCTTCTTGAGGTGTCTCCTCAACATCCTCAGGCTGAGCAACATAAGTTCCTCTCCCACCTGCTCGTTCACCTTCAGGACAGTCATACGACTTGTGTCCCAATTTGTGACAACGATAGCATTGGACAGTTCCCCTGCCCCGACCAAATCCTCGCCCTCGCTGAGCTAGTCGTCCCTCTCTAGTGCCATTGTCCTTCTCTGTTGTGCCAGCAGACTTGGAACTGCTGCCTTCCTCATTTTGACTTGTACTTCTACCTCTACCAAAAACCTTACCTTTTCCCCTGCCAGTTCCACCTCCTCTCTTGGCATTCTGCTTCCGGTTAATTTTCTCCTCTACCTTCAGTGCAAACTGGTAAGCTTCATCCAACGTTTGGGGTGAGAGGATACCGATTTCATCTAGAATCTCCCCTCTCAAGCCATTCACAAATCTGGCTATTTTTTCTGGGGTATCTTCCACATACCCTGCTTGCAAATTCAACTTATAAAATTCCTCTATAAATTCCTTAACAATCATTCCTCTTTGTTTCAAGTTCTGCACCTGTCTATACAGCATGATCTGGTAATCTTTTGGCAGAAACTTTTCTTTCAGTTTTGCCTCCATTCTGGCCCACTTCTTTATAGGCTGTTTGTGTAGCCTCTTCCTCTCCGCCAGAATGTTGTCCCACCACAAGGACGCATGTCCTTTCAGTTTGGTGGCGGCGAACTTCACTTGTTTATCCTCACTGGTTTCCTCAAACTCAAAATATTTATTTACTTCACTCAACCAATTTAGTAACACATCTGCATACAAACTCCCATCATAAGTGGGTAACTCATGCCTTGGCTTATGACTGGACAACAAAACTGACTTTAATAATCGAAGTTCCGGTGTCACCCCTTCAAACTCGTCCTCTGGTTCAGCTACTTCTTCATCACTTTCATCTGCTGGGTCTCTCCTTCCCCCAGCCTCCACCACTATCAATCTTTCACGCAAAACGCGAATCTCCTCACGAAGTCCCTCATCTTCTATCCTACGGACTGTTCGTCCCCTTCCTCTTCGTCTTCCTCTTCCTCTTCCTCTTCCTTCAACTTCCATTTGTTCCAATTCAACAAACTAGCTCTGATACCACTTTTTATGGCTTCCCGCCTCTCCAACGCGGCTTAAGTGATTAGACTCTACACTTTAATGTGACAGACGTTGAATTTATTGGTTGCGGTACGCTCCTCTTGATATTTTCAGGGTTCTAACCTATGGTACCGGTTATGCTTGACCACCTGCCGGTCTCCCTTATCCGCCTTTTTTCAACCCTAAGCTTATTCACTTACCATTTTCACCTGTTCGCCACGATAAGCCTCAGCTCCACTCTGTGGGGTTTATCCGCGCCTCCCCGTCTGGTTTCAGCACTATGTTTCTATGAATGCCTTTGGCCTTCCGTCGCTCTGAAGGTTGGGTTGTGATGATTATGGCGACGTCGTCCGCTCCTGCACTGTAAATATATTTTGACTTGTTATTTGTTGAGATTTCTATGCTATTAAACGTTGTTTCTCGCATGTTAATTTGTGGATTTAAATTTGTGACAGGGTCCCCATCATTCCATTGTGTTTCAACTCGGCTACTGAGGTAAACTCTGGTTCCATGCCAGACTTGGTTTCCGCTTTTCCTTCAGATTCTAATGCCTTCGCTCCTTGTCTTCAGGATTGTAGTTGTTGTTTGGTTTTTCGATGCCGCCTCCTCGACTCCAGGTAAAGAATAATATCTCATACTCTTCATTTGCTGGTTTTAAGGATTATTCCGTGGTTACTGTGTGTATTAACCTACCTCCACTTCGTTTTTTTTTTTTGCAGGTTGCTCGAGGTAGCTGGCCGCCGTTGCTTTACGCTCTCTGTGGTTTCCGGCACCAGTTCGAACCCTCCCAGTCCTTCTCTACGGGTAGGGTCTTTCCGTGTTGGCTTATTTGTAAACTGTAGTGGTCTTAGAGACTTCGATTTATATTAGTTTTTTCACCTGAGCGGTGAACGAATAGTACTTCTCTCGGCTGTGTAACTCTTCAGTTTTCCTGTAATATTTATGTTTCATTATCGAAACCCTCGTTCGGTATATTTATTGAAACCCTCATTCTGTAATATTGGTATTTGGTTATTGCAACCCTCATTCACACCGAATTTGTTCTGTTGCTTCCTCGTTGTGATAACTCTTTAGCTCTGTTCGGTTGTATCATTGTCTTGGTTGAAAACTCTGTTTCGAAGCTCTGTTTCGAACGAACCTTTCTAATGGAGCGTGAGATGCTCAGGACTCTTGTATGCTTTGGTTATATTAGTTAATAAAATGATACAATTTTTTGGGTTTTCATTCCAGCACTTACATTTGTTGTAAATAACGTGAGGGTTTGTATGGTAGTACCTAGTTGATAGCCTACGTTTGTAATTATTCGTCTTTCTTTTTCTGGAAGTGGTCTTTGTAGCAACACCCTGCTCTTCATGTGAACACTTGATGTCTTTGTTATTTCAATGCAATTTAGTTACATAGAATTTATATATCAACGCATGAAAGTATTTTGTTACAGTGGTGCTCCAATTGAAAAAAAACAAATTTTATTTCAAATAACTGTAATTTCTTTTCTCAGTTTGAGGAATCCCCTCACTGTTTTGCTTTCACCTTTTTAATATCTCGTAGGTACAAATGTTCTTCTGTTCAGGTTTAACTGTCCAACCCGAATTCGTGTAACTGTCCACCAGTTACTTTTACAAAGCTGTTGGTTAACCATTTAACTGTTTCCTAACTAAAACAATTCATAGTTTGTGGCTTTTATGGTTCTAATGACCCTCAGGTAAAATATTAATCTACTGTTAACTAATTTCTAATTAAAAAGAAACAGTTCACAATCTGTAATTGCTATGGTCCTAACGACCTTCTGCAAAATAAAACAGATAATAAAGAAAAGTAAAATAACCGACAAGTCCAACAACCTGTCAGCTATGCATGTATGATTTGTTTGTTCTTGTCTCTCCACGAGACCGTCAACCACATTCTGTCTCCTCAGAGCTGGATGCTCCTGCATCAACTTTCCACTAATATTTTTTGCTGTTGTTGAAATGTGAATGCAAAAAAATATTTTTATAAACAATGACAATATAATTTGTAATAAATTTATAATTTAGCTAATGTCTATGTTTTTTTGAATCTATGAAAAGTCATATGAGTAAAGGAGTAACGATGCTCATGGTTATCATGGATTTAAATTTATTTGTACTTCCACCATTTAATTTATGTGACTTCCCTACTTTATGTTAATTTAATGTTAATATTTTATTTTAACTTAAATATAAAATAAATTCCAAAATATATATGCCTATAATTATGCTAGTTGTAGGAATAGATCTTCCATAGTTATAATTTAATTATTAGGTTGATCATAGATATTTAAACCCCATGGAATGTGTTGGAATATTCATGGTAATATTAACATATAAATGATAAGATTTTTGAACCCATGGAATATACATGGTAATATTGATATATCAATGATAATATTTAGATCCAAGTTAGGTATACTCTAGTAATTAAATTATCTCAAATTAATTAATTTAAGAAGAACTATTTCCAATTAAAGGATTTCCATAATAATAGTGGGTGTGAAACTACATTCATAAACATATTTTTATATAATATATAACTCCAATAATAATAATAAATATAATAATAATAATAATAATATAGTTTGGTTAACTTTTATGATTTTTTTAATGCAATATGTATAATGGGGTTAGTGTTTTGATTCTTGTTGTAGAGCGATAGCTATAGAAATTTTCCAATCCATATAACTATATGGTCACAATGACTATAATAAAACCAATAAATCATTTTATAGTCAAAATATTCTATATATATAGTATATTTTAAATTACTTTTGAAATAAAATTTTAATTAAATTGAGAAGGAATGGAGATAATAAATAAATAAATTTTCAATAAATAGACAAAACCTTATTATTGATGACTAAATATTAGGAAGAATTTAAGTCATTGATTATTGATATCTCTAGCATCAACCTATTGATTATTGATAATTAAATTAAAATTCTAGAAATCTTTTTATAAGGTATACAGACATATCAAAATAACAAAAAAAAAAAAATCATAAATATGTGTTCACAAATTTAGTTATATGTATTTTAAATTTGTAAATTATGTATTCCGATATTTTTTTTAATATTTTATTCTTTGTTTTGTTTTTCTTTTTTATTTCATTTTGTCTAATCAATTCTAAGTTAAATGTTGACGCTTTGTATTGAAATCTAAGGCATTGTTGAGTTCAATGGCAATGACTTTCACTGGTATTATGCAAATATCCAATGCATTCCCATTTATTTCTTTATAACTATAATTTAAAAGATATTTTTAAAAATATAGGGAAACCATTATACACATATTAATGTTTCACTAACCTCGTTGAAATCCCCCTTTGAATGAATGTGACATACGGAGGACACCTTCGAGGTGATTTGGAAGAGAATAATATTACAATACATTTTTTTTTTTGATGGTTATTCACAAATTAATAAATATATTTTAGTAAAAACATTAAAATATATGTAAACATAATAAAATATATCTACACTGGTTGCGATGTATCATAGGTTGGTTATGATCCCCTTAAAGGATTTCAATGTAATTTCTATTTTTCTCAATTTTTTCAAAGTGAACTACCCTTCATACATGGAGTTCCTTCCAATATTGTACAATATTCCTATAGTTTTCATTTTATGATTAAACAATAACTCGATTCTCATCTCGATATATTTTTTCTTTATACGAGAATACATGTACAATACTAATGTTATTACTTTAAAATAGAGCATCAAATTGAAGGATTTCATCTATATCACTGAGGTTAGACTCTACTTATCTCAAAACCATCCCTAACGTTCTCTGCCTGATTAATTTAAAGTCACTCCAATAAAAAATAAGGCATTCCTTTCATGTGTATGTGAATCTACATGGATAAACATATTTTTATATATTTTATAACTCCAATCATAATAATAATAATATAGTTTAGTTAACTTTTTATGAATTTTTTAATCCGGTTAATGCAATATGTATAATGGGGTTAGTGTTTTTATTCTCATCAAAGAGTGATGGCTATAGAAATTTTCAATCCATTTAACTATATGGTCACAATAGCTATAATAAAACCAATAAATCATTTTATAGTCAAAATGATATATATATAGGGATATTTTAAATTAGTTATGAAATATATTTTTTCTTTAAATTGAGAAGGAAGAGATCATAACTAAATTTTAAATAAATCTCAACATTTTACTCATGAATAATATTAAAAATATTAATTATTGATTATTAAATCTCTAGCATCAACCGATTGATTATTGATTATTAAATTAAAATTCTAGAAATCCTATTATAAGGTATACACAAATTTCAACATAACACAATTAATGACTCATAAATATGCTTTCACAAATTTAGTTATATGTATTTTAAGTTTGTAAATTATGTATCCCCATATGTTTTTTAATCATTAATTTTTATATT
>APFE030860289.1:207764-308153 GCA_000404065.3 Pinus taeda | reverse complement strand
GGGGTATGATCCTAATGACCCAACAGGAGTCAAAGCACTTATGAAGAAAAAGGATGATGACCTCAAGGCACTGAAGAAGAGGTTAAAGCTGCCACCAAATGAACATCCTCAGACGGCAGAGCTTCTGGAGCAGAAAAAGATGGAGGATCAGCTAGACCTCCTGTTACAACAGGATCAAAGGATCAGGGAGTTGGAGAAGCAACTGGAGGGAGCATTACAAGAAAAACAGGAAGAATCTACGTCCCAAGCTCCTCCAACAACTTCAACAGCAACAACAGCAGCAGCAACAACAACAGCACCAACAACAACAGGTCAACAAGACAGCCCCTCCATAGAAGACATAACCAAGGCTGTCAAACAAATGGAGCTCCAGGCAGATGAGATAAAGAAAGCCAAGGAAAAATTGGCAGAGCTGGAGGCAAAATATGACAAATCCAAGCAGACAGTGGCCGAGCAAGGCAGAGAAATAAAAACCTTGACAGCCAGGATAAAGGCTTTGGAAAAGGAGTTGAACCTGGAAACAGCCCTGGCCGAAATAAAGAGAATTATATGGGCCAGAATAAGCAAGTCTATCACCCAGCAATGGAAGTCCATAAAGACTATCCATCAGCAGATGGAACTCCTAAGACAAGCTCGGGTGGACATTGATAGGGCTAAAGCTGTGTTAGGTGACAGGCCAGATCAGGCCAATAGAATAATTGATTACCTAAACAGACAGGAGGAGGAAGAGTTAGCTGCCATGGGTATTCCGAATAGGACAGAAGCAGTCCTCCATGCCAAAAAGGTACTCACACTCAGAGGCTATGTACAGGCAGTGGAGAGGAAATGCTTTGATATAACAAAAGATGTGGATGAGTTCAGGGCCAAACTGGTGGAGCTGCAAGCAAGAGGCCTGCCCAGTCTGTTGAGCAGTCAAGGAAAACTGGTTACCCTTGATCAATTTGTCAACAGAATCGAGACATACATGGAGAATCAGATCACTGCATCTGGCAGTTCATCTGAACAGAAAGGGCCTCCTTCAGGGCAAGATTTGTATAATAAATTGGGAGGTCTATTCTTCATTGAAAATGAGGTCAATCACCTCTTTGAAACTCCTCCCAATTTCTTCAAGTACACAGAGGCTGATGAGACCCTCATCAAAATCAGAAGACATCAGATGCCCAAGGAAGATTGGTGGCAATCCATGCTCAGAATTCTGCCACGATAGCTCCAGTCATTCGGTTACCAAGAGGCCAAGTCAAAAGCAGTCATAAGGCCACATACTTTTAAAGCAGATAATATGAGTAAGGGCTCAGATGACTTAGATCAGAAATCAGTTGTTAAAAACAACATGGAAATGAAGATGGATATTTTCCTCATCCCTCAAGATGACTCTGCTCAAGGACACTTCTGTGAAATTCAGCATGCAGACAAAGGCTTGTTCCCGTAATGGAATTCATGGTTTGTATAGTTTCATACGGAAGGATCAAGACTAAATGAAAAATGGAAGGATCAAGACTAAATGAAATGTTTGAGAAGGATGGGAAATACAGGACAGCATGAGGATAAAGCAAGCATTCAAGGCACTTAAAGGCAAATTCAGCAGAAGGACCATGACAGCTCACCAAAAGGACATACAGCCGCACAAAAGGCCACTCAGCAGTTAATTCAAAGCATTCAGCCTACTTCAACCAACTCCATAAAGCTCCAGATGTCAAAATTTCTCTGACAGCAGTTAATAGCTTTTATAGCTCACTAAAGATTGTAATAACTTCTCATCTACTTTCTCTGTCCCAATGTAAGAGATATTTTTCCGCTCAGATGACTCATACCTGAGATATTTTGTAAACAAACTCCTATATATTCCCCCTCAGTTTGATTAGGAGTGGTTGGACTTCGGATGTAAGAAACTCTTCCGAGATATTCTCTGTAACTCTGATATTGTAAATCTTTCAGACAGCTTAATACAAAGGCAGTGGGATTTCTCTAATGATGTGTTGACTCTTGGTCTCTCGATGGTGTATGGCTCAAAGTTGCAGGATTCTTGATTATTACATGGATCAATAAGTTTTCTCATGGCTCCTTATGTTACATATGTTTCCAGTTATTCCGTATGTTTCCCATGTTTCCTGTATGTTTGAAACTCTAGATAGTAAAGAAAAAGGATAGCCTCAGGATTTAGTCATTGACTACCCTGAGCTCAATCTGAACTGTCTCATATGTTTTCTTCTGTTAAAGTGTTTAAAGCGTAATTCTTAAATGCTACCTTTAAGCCATATCCTTACTGTGCATTGTTGTCTTAAGAATTCAAGCGATTGCTCTTAGATGACATGCCTCTTTCACAAATATACAGCTTAAGTAACGAAATCTTAATTGCTCATTACTAGTTGTATTCACCTCATCCTCAATATTCACAGTTTGTTCCATGAAATGCACACAGGCCCTGTAGCTTTCCTCCTCACCAAAATCAAAGATTTCAAGAGAAAACAGTCCTAGACCCCATTGCCCAATGGATTAATCTTCCCTGCTGATGTACTCTAAAGGAATCAGAAGCATCCTCCCAACCAAATACACAAAAACAACCAAAAACTCATCTCACAACTAGCCTAAAACCCTCACTGAAAGCAGTGACAAACCTGACAGAGAGAGCCCTCTCTGACTGCAGCTGGGCTAGAAGCTGCAGCCCAAAGATTGGTTAGTGGTTACCCCGGCCGTATTCTCTTAGGAGTCAAAGAGAACAACCTGGGTGTTAACACACAGTAGGTTTCCCACCAGTCCATGACGTGCGGGGCAACTTTGAGAAGTGAAAAAGTAATCTCTTCCCGATTGGAAAAGTCATGAATTGAAAAATATCCTTGCAACAAATTTAACCATTTATCTACGGCGTGTGCATCTATCTGACCCTCAAATATGGAATATCAAAGTTAGCTTGTACCTTAAAAGGATTGGCGCCTCCATAGTGGTTGTTGGATGAAGATGCTTCGCTTGCGGGTAGTTGTCGAAGGATCTGGGCAAATTTATCCATCATCGCATTCCTCTGTCGCTCGAGGGCTTCCTCGAGTAGTATTTTGAAAGGATCTCCTACCCCCTCATCTTTCTTTTCTTCCACAATGGGAGGTCATCAGGTTTTGTGAGGCTAGTCTTGCAAATGTTCAACCAGATCGAGTCCTACCTCCTTATACCCTAACCTTGTTGGGGATATCCAAAGAAAAAAAGAGAAAGAGAAGACTGCCTTAATACCATCGATCTGGACTTATGCAGAAATGCAACAAAATGCAGAAATACCCATATACATAGAGATGCAGCAGAAATAAAACTTCATTTCATTAATATCAAAGAACTAAAATATGCATACATACAGAAATAAAAATAAACTAGGGTGATGGTAGCTTATCTCTAAGAAGAGATGTGGCGGCTACATGCCTCTGAACTGTGTTACAATGAGGCTCAAAGGCCTATTTATTATTGAGAAACAATGGAAAACCCTAAACATTCAAAAACCTAACCTTAGGAGATGAAACACCAAAATTGTGGGCCCCGTTTGGATAAATTGGTACATCAACTTCCAGGGGTCATAACTTTGGCATACGATCTCTGTTCGGATATCATAATACATTGTTTTGAAGATCTCGGAGAGGAGGCCGAAAAAAATAGGTAGATTGGTTAGAGACTTTTCTAGTCTCTTCGTTTTCCCTAAAAATGTCTTTTAGTCCCTCGAAATGGTTCCTAAAGTTTAGGACCCGAAAAACTACCAAAAATAGTAAGTTGTGCTACAATTAAGGAAACTGAAAAGAAACAACGGTGGAGGTCCAAGTGGAATAGGCGGGTGGCCACCAATATCCACCTGGATCAACTAAATAGCTAATATTAAAAAAAGGTGGCCACCAATATCCACCTGGATCAACTAAATAGCTAATATTTAAAAAAAAAAATCATAACTCTAACTTAGGAAAATTGGTTAATTAAAGTTAACTAATTAAGGAAGTTTGACTTTGCTCTAGAGCCTTCTATTGATGAAGTCAAATTGATCTTAGCCATCAGTTGAGATGTGATCATGGTCGTTGAGACTCCAACAAGATACTATAAGAGAAAGTCAAAGGGCTTGGAGAATGCATCAGTTGTGAGCTGAGCAGTTTGACTACCTAGTTGCAGGTATTCAACAAGGGTGCAGTTGAAGCTAGGAAAGCATCAGAGACAAAGATATTTGAGAGTAGCAGTTTGAAGGAATTTTCCTCACTATTTTCCAGTGTCCAGGAGATAGGAAGAGGAGGCTGAATTCATCTACAAAGGAGGCCGCTACAGCTAATACGAGTAGTTAGAATTCCGAATGCGAGTTGTTGGAGGAGCCACGTTTCAGTTTCCAGTTGTCAAATCAGTGTCCTAGAGCCAGAGTGAATGGGTTTCATAGGCAAAGGGAGGTTGGATGACTTGCAAGAATGTGATTTTAGGGTTGTAGGAATTTTTTGTGAGCAGTAGTGTGCATTTCTATCCAGGTAGTGCGAATAGCCTTGAAGTATGAGTTACCAGGAGAGAGGGTTAGATCGATTGCACAAGGAGACAGGGTGTCTCCAATATATTTTTCCAATTTAAATTGTTGGAGCTTTGCTAGATAGGAAAGAAGACCAATGTACTCTTGAATTTTTGAATAATAATAAAACGCTCATTTGTTTCATCGGTTTTCCTTTCAAGATTTTTCCATATACAATTGTCCAAAAACACTGGTGTTATATTTTTTTGTGCATATTTCTTAGTTCTAATTTTTATATTTTGCAGCATTTTTATTGTGAATAATGCAATAGTGATTTAATTTTTATTTTCTCAATAATAATTTGGAAGAAAAATAATCTGCAATAGATAGAAGGTTAAACTCTAGTTTAATGCATTAGTGGAAATTTCATAGAAACTAAATCTTTTCCCTTGAGCATTTTAATGGTCCTCGGCTTTTCTTTGAGAATCAATTTCCTATTTACCGTTTGCCCTTGAGCATTTTAATGGTCCTTGGCTTTTCTTTGAGAATCAATTTCCTATTTATTGTAATATTTTGATACATATTTACAATTGCATCCCACATTTCCTTTGTTGTGTCCTTTTTTATATGAGGAACTATATGGTCCTTGACTTCGTCAACAATAATCATCTTGGCTTTGGGATTCTCCTTTCTATATTTTGTTGGGTAGAACTATAAAATTAGTCACATACTACTTAAGTCCATGCTTATCCAATAGAATAGACATTTTGGTTTTCTAAATGCCAAAGTTAGAGGCTCCATCCAATATGTTCTGATCTCTCAAACACGTTGTGGCCATATTTAAAAATCTGGAAATATAGTAAAACCCAAATAAATCTGAAGAATATAAACTAGGTTACAAACCCTCGACTTTTCTCTCCTTGTTCTGTGCTTTGATTTACTCCTGCAAACCCTCTTCACTTTAGATCTACTTTGATACCATGTGAAATTTCATTAAATGCAGTTACCCGAATTTATTCTTCTACCTTATGTAGAGTATTTGCCTTAAGAAATTAATCATGGAGAATAACGAATAAATCACTACTGCAATTTTCACAAATAATAACAGGAACTAAGAAATAATGCGCACACACAAAATAATGAACACCAATATTAATGGACAAATTGTCCCTGAAAAAACCCTAGTGTGGGGAAAACCAATTATGCAAATGAGGGTTTTATTCTTAATCTTAACAAAAATTGAGAATTACAATTTTTTTTCCTCTCACTAGAAAAGCTCTAGTAAATTATCTTTTCTTGATCAAATCAACCTGGAAACCATGAAGTCTCCCTCTGCAGAAAATCTTGGCCCCTCTGTGTTATTCGCACTTCTTCCCAGAAACTCCCAGTAACTCACACTACCTTTAGGAAAATAATCCTACAAGAACATTTGCCTCCAACAACTCATCTGACCAACCTGCACTCCCTACGGGAAAATCCTCCAGCAACTGAAAGCTAAATAGATCCCCACTCTCACATGCACTAGAAAACTAGCTACTTGTTGTTGAGATTGTAGCAAGAAAAGGCTTCATTTGACTAGTGCCTTAGACAAATGGAGAAAATTTGATTTTCCACATCAGCGGAATGACTTGGATTGCAGTTAGCTAGAGTGACATGCCCTTGTCTACTAGTTAAGTCAATTAATTTGACTTATAGGCTAGAAGTAGAGTTGTGCATGAAGTGTTTGCTAAGATCTAGCAATCTAGTTGAGCTATTGTTAGTTGAACTCAGATGACTGAGCTCTAGTCATTAATTGAGTCAATTGAAGGTCAATTGAGTAGTTATGATTGTTGTTATCTCATTGATCTCTCATTTAACTAGTCAATCAATTAAAAATAGACTTAGTCATGCATGGAATTCGAATTTCCTAGTTGATTGGATGGAAAAGGCACATTTGTATATATAATTGTATATTGTTGAGTGTACAGTGCTTTTGCACTGAGCAGGTGATAAATTTCCCTTGGATTTTCACAAGGGGATTTCTCTAGTTTTTAGGATCTTAATTCCTCCAACATTGCGCAATAAAATAGGAGGTTGGTTGAGCCTTGAATTGGCTAAGTGTTGGCCAGATCAAGTTAGGAAGAAGGAGAGCGGTTTTATAGTGTAAGGTGTGCTTCAGAGTTGTAGCAAGACATTGCAATGGTTTCTCTTTCTCAACTGAATTAATGCAAAGCAGCAGAGGAGCTTTTCCCAATTGGGTTCCCTTGTAAAATCATTGTGTTCCTTGTGTTTTGATGGTTGATGGTTATTGCATGTGTTTATATCATGTGTTTCCCTTTCCGCAGAATAGTAGAGGAAATATATATCTCTTGATTTCAACTCGGTTTCATTAGAAATAGAAAATTCCTTGCAATTTATACGTGGTATCAGAGCCTCGAAAGACTACATATAAACCTTTTTCCAGATCTTCTCTCATAGAATTTTCAATTTGAAGAGATTTTGGTGCAGATTAGTAGGAAAAATGTCTTTCAACGGATTGAGGTTGGTGTATGCATTGGAGGCTACCTCGAATTTTTGTTCTTGGAAAGACAGGATTGAAGTTGTCCTGGGTGATAATGGACTATGGGAATATACACAAATTGATATTCCAAAACCAGTAGCATCAGATGCACAAACACTTGCTCAGTGGGAGAAAGACACAGGAAGAGACAAGAGGGTTATTCTAGAGGGGTCAGAGATCATGTGGTTTCAAAGTTGCATGTAAATGAGACCCATTTTGCAATTTGGAAAATTCTCACATATCTCTTCCAGAGCGGCAATGATGCCAGGAAAATGGCATTGAGAGATAAACTTAGGAGCAGTCGAATGCAAAAAAATGAAACCATTCCATAATACCTATCCAGATTCATTTAGGTTCGAGATGAACATGGAGGAGTAGGAGAAAATGTGCCATCATCTAAACTTGTGATCTTACCACTCCTTGGCCTTCTGAAATCTTAGCACAACTATCAAGATTCAGTTAATGGAAGAGACAAACTACCAAATTGGTAGAGAATTTGGTCTGATTTGGTACATGAGGAGATCAAAAGAAACACTAGAGATAGCATCACATCCATTACAAATAAGGAAGAATATTGTGCTCTAGTTGGCAAGGGAAAGAAGGCCAAAAGTATGAAGACCCAAGGCAAAGCAGAATCCAGCCAGAACCATGGCAAGAAGAAAGACCTTAATAAAGCTAAATGCTTTCACTTCCATGAGTATAGACATTATGCAACCAATTGTTCGCATAGGAAATCTAGTAACGAGCTTGCAATAGCAGGAGGAGGAGATGCTCTTGCATCATAATTTGAGTTAAATTTCACCCTCTTCTTTTGCATGGAAAGCACTGTAATGGGGAGTGAGTGGTACCTAGATTCTGATGCCTCATATCATATGACAGGGAAACAAGGAATTCTTTAATAGCCTAGAGGAGAAGGATCTCAAATTGCACATAGAATTTGGAGATGATGGGAGGTATAGTACCAAAGGAATTGGCAATGCCAGCTTTAAGAGGGAGTCAGGCTCCCATCTTCACTTGAAAAAGGTATATCATCTAGTGGAAAACATCCCCCACATATACACATTGGTGGGCTCCAGTATTGCATCAATAATGCCGCAACTCCTAGGACTCCCTTCTTTACTTTTATCAACCCGGTAGTTCGTAACAAAATTGGAAGCGACGGTGCTGTATGCACAAGTACTAGCTCTTGCCGCGGCTGTCACTTGGTCAGCTGGCACAAGTCCACTAGGAGCTTAAGCCAACTTCTATGAGCTCTTAAAATAAGCTTTTTAATTGATGGATAAAAGCTAACTCAAAGGAAGCTAATCTATTTGCGAAAAGAGATTTGAAGAACTGAAGGAAAACGCAAACCCTAGCAAACCGTAATTCTACCAGCTAGTCCTACTGATGTAAAGAAGAGAATGCAAACTACTGAAAGAGATGCCATTACTTCTATGAAGGTAAAATACATGTGTCTAGACTACCTCTATCTGAAGAAAACATCTTTTTGTATTTTTGATTAAGTCGTCAGTTTCAACATGCATATGCTTTCACTGTTCTTGAATGTGCAAGGGTGGATCAAGGAGGAGAAATGCTTGAAAGAGGTTGGGAAGGTTCAGAGAGGGTCTAAGGAGTCCCTAACACCCTTCCTGAGAGTTTCACAAATTTTGGCTATCAAGAAACCTCATTTGTGAGCTTCTACAGGAAGTCTGCAGGGGTTCTACAAGATGTTCAAAAATTTCTACAGGAATTAGTGAGGGAAGATGCATGAATGGATATGGAGGTAGGATAGGGGTCTAAAGTGGCCCAGGGACTGGTGGATGGAGTGGTGAGAAAGTGTAGATGGGTGAATTGGCTCAAAGAAGGTTGAAACAATGATTGCACAAAAAGGTAGGGTTACGTGGGCAAGAGGACAGATGTGAGACGAGGAACCTAGCTAGGAGATGGGATAGATGGCTCTGATGAAGCTTAGGTGGATGAAAGAGTGGTAGAGATGCTCTGCACTATGTACATTCAACTGAATCAACAAAGTCTTGCAAGTAATCAAAGTCCTAGCTAATCTAATCTAGCTAACAATAAAGTGAACGAACAGCAGCTTTATTTAAAGGAGAACCATATATATCAACTATGTAATGAGGCATTTCAGACATCTGAACACATAACCAACTTCTGCAAATGAAAACAACACACTAATGATTGCATGGCAAGGCAAAATAGTGTTTTTGTTTGGGACGGCACGGTTACTTCAATTTCAGCCCCTGATCCAAGAAGGAAGAGGTGAAACCAAAAGTGTTTGTTGACCCTTTTCTGGAGCTTTTTTTCCCTATTATTATCCTACCAATCTATTCTAAACATATGAAGCATTCTATTCATAAACAGTGACCTAGTTAATCAACACAACTTAATCTGCCTAATAGAAATACGTTTGCAAATGCATAAAAGGAAAACAACGATGCATAAAGGAA
This sequence comes from Pinus taeda, assembly GCA_000404065.3. Lineage (NCBI taxonomy): Eukaryota > Viridiplantae > Streptophyta > Pinopsida > Pinales > Pinaceae > Pinus > Pinus taeda. Next base: position 298,723 of record APFE030860289.1, on the reverse strand, counting down.
AAATAACAGTACATAAAGGAGGCCCCAGGCTCTCAGGTTGGGCCTAACCCTGAGAGCTACAGCTCCTATGGAAAACTCAAAGTTGATATAAAATAGGACTACTTATCATTATCAAAAAATAGTCATCAGTCAAAAGTTATGCCAAAATGGCTACAAGAGAACAAGCTGGAGGTGACAGCCCTGTAGTGCAAAAATATGCAATGGTTTCAAAACTCCCTTATGAAGGCTGAGGCCTTATCATTTATACACCACGAGGGCCCTAGCAGGCCTCCTAAATCTGGGGGACTTGGCTGTCCAACTGTTAGTAGACAATCCCTTTTCCAAAATCTGCTTGGCTGCCTTCAAGATCCGGTTTTGGTGGCCTGTGAGCTCGGAGTTGGGGGTGAAGATCCCGAGGAAGGGCTATTTAATGTCATAGACAACCCCCCTACGAATCCTCACCTCAAGCTTTTTTGTCTTCTAGCCCATGATTGCTCGGTTTTGCTCTAACATGTGTCAAAAAAACCTGAAATAAGCACGTGTTAGCCACCTAGGAACAGTGACCACCCTTATTCGTACAAATGAAATAAACATACTAAAAAATAATGCATAAGCTATGAAAAATGGAGGATTGAACAAGGACTGAACAAGGATAATTAGGCAAAATGAGCCCAATATGTTACCCAATTTGGGGCTCATCACACATCTAGGAAGCATGCGAGAGCTAGCCCTGTCAGTTCTGATTCCAACTAGCACAATCGAATTGTGTGCCTGGGCCGAAGAAAAATTTGATTTGTGTAGTTGTATTGGAGGATAGAAGTTATGATGTGGTGTTCAGTAAGGGAAAATCTTTTATGAAGCATGTTGCTACTAGACTAGTGAAACGGATTGGAGTTAGAGTGAAAAATATCTACAAGCCAGAGGTAGATTTTTCCATGCATGCAACCATACCTCCAGGAGTGAGGTGGGGCAATGTAGAGCCTTAATCCTAGAGTTGCAAAGATTTGGGAAGGGTCCATAGGAGAGGAGTAGCAGTTGCAATATACCCTTATCATGGATCATTACCCTTTCTACATGGGCCCTCAATATTCAGTAGCAGGAGGATTAGTCTCAGTTGGAGTAGTCAGATACTGAGAAGCATAGAACAGAATTGACAGCGGAGCAGGAGGCTCAGCATCAGATTCAGTAGCGGCGCAAATTTCCCAGTAGACAGTACAAAGACTAGTAGCAGTCATATGCTTAGGATACAGTTACAGCTCAAAGACAATTGATTCAGTGTTTTGGATGCTTCTTAGTTGTATTTGTTGTAGCAGCAAGTGTTCAAATTGTAGCAAGAAAAGGCTTCATTTAACTAGTGCCTTAGTCAAATGGAGAAAATTTGATTTTCCACATCAGCGGGATGACTTGGATTGCAGTTCGCTAGAGTAACATGGCGTTTTCTACTACTTAAGTCAGTAAATTCAATTCATAGACTAGAAGTAGATTTGTGCATGTAATGATTGCTAAGATATAGCAATCTACACTACAACAAAACCCTGTGATTAGCATCCCTTTTTGCTTCCTTTTTTGCATCTAGAGACCATTTTTGGTGCTATTTGTGTCCATTTATCAAATATGGTTCAAAACTTGATGCAAAGTTTTCACCGAGTTTTGCACCAAGTCTTACATCATGTTTAGCACCAAGCATTGTAATAGGTTTTGCACCAGATTTTACTTCAAGTTTTACACCACGTTTTATGCCAAGTTTTGTGCCATCCTTTGCACCATGTTTTGCATCAAGTTTGGCACCTAATTTTGTTTCACCATATTTTGCATCCTCTATTGCATCCACTTTTTGCCACTACACTTGCATGAACTTTTGCATCATCTCTTGCATCCTCTTTTGCATCATTTTTTAAATCATTTTTTGCATCCATTTTGCATATTTTTTGCATCCCCTTTGTTCAAAGTTTTGCATCAAGGTTTGTGTCTAGTTTTTGCATCTAATTTTGCATCTACTTTTGTTGCATTGACTTTTACATCTTATTTTGCATCCATATTTACATCCTCTTTATCATCTGTTATTGTGTCCACTATTGCATCCATTTTTCTTGTGCCATAATTTGCACCTAGTTTGACACCTCCCTTTGCACCCTTTTTTGTTTCTAAATTTGCATTCACGATTGCATACTCATATACATCTAGGTTTTCATCGAGTTTTACATCTATTTTTAATCCCTTTTTGTGTCAAGATTTGCATCAGGTTTTGTGTCTTATATTACATCTACTTTTGCATAGAATTTTGTTGCATCAAATTTTGCATCATATTTTACATCCATTGTTGCACCTATGTTTACACCCACTTTTACATCCCCTTTTGCATCCTATTTTTCATCTTCATTTGCTTCTTTTTTTGTATCTATCATTACATCCACTTTTGTTGTGACACAATTTGTGCCATTTTTTGTACTTACTATTGTACCCACGTTTTCTTCCAATTTTGCATCCATATTCACATCCTCTTTTGCATAAAACATTGCATCTATTTTTGCATCCACCTTTGTGTTGGGTTTTGCATCTCATTTTGTATCTTCTTTTGCATGTACTTCCATTGCATCCATATTTTGCATTCAATTTTGTTTCTCATGTTGCACCCGTGTTTGCATCCACTTTTACATCCCTTATAGCATCTTGTCTTGCATCTAAGTTTGCATATTTTTTTTGTCTATTATTACATCCACTTTCTCATCCAATTTTTTTGTGCTATGATTTGTGCCATATCTTATGCCTATCATTGCAGCCCACATTTTCTTCCACTATTGCATCCACATTTGTTTCCTCTTTTGTGTCCAAGTTTGCATCAAATATTGTTTATGTTTTTTGCATCCCATTTCGAATCTACTTTTACATCCACTTTTGGTTTGTCCAATTTTGCAACTAATTTTGTGTTCACTATTGCACCCATGTTGACCCATGCTTACATCCCTTTTTTCATCCAATAATCCCTCCTTTTTGCATTCAAGTTTGTGTCTCTTTTTTTTTTTTTTTACATTCATTGTAGTATCCACATTTGTTTCACCACAATTCATGCTAAGATTTATGCCTACTATTGTGCCCATGTTTTCTTCCACTTTTTCATCCATGTTTGAATCCTATTTTGTGTTCAATTTTGCATCAACTATTGCATCTATCTTTTCCTCCACTTTTGTGTCAATTTTTTTGTCTTGTTCTGCATCTACTTATGTTGTGTCCACTCTTCATCTAAATTTACATCTATTTTTACCCCCATTTTTTTTGTTCACTTTTGCATCCCTTTTCCAACACACATCATATTTTTTTCATTGATGATATTTCTTATGACATTGAAAATTATGAACAATTGATGACAATGTCAATAATTATAACGATGATGATAATGAAGATGATGACGATGACATGAATTGTGATTATTATGATAATGACAATGATGATAAAGACGATGAGAGTTACAATGACAATGATGATGATGATGCTAATGACCTTGGCCATTCTTCCCAATTTTTAAATGTTGTCATGGTCAAAATCATAATAATTATCTTTGGCGTCCTCTTCCAAGTCATCATCATTTGATCATCATTATCATTATTTTCATCTTGTTCATCATCAAGAACAATAATGGCATGAATGATGAATATGATGTTCATGATGAAGATGACAACAATTATGATAAAAATTATATTAGTTATGATGATGGGGATGATGACAATTATAATGATGATGATTATGGTAGTAATGATGATGATGATGATCATCGATCATCTCTAAAAAATAAAGTTGTTATTTTTCTGGCATATATCATGTGTCCCAAAAACCCTTTTCGAGCACTCGTAACATTTTTTAGGTTGATGATATTTCTTATCATGCCTATAATTATGAACAATTGATGACAATATCCATAATCATGATGATGATGATGATGATGATGAAGACATGAATGGTGATTATGACGATAATGAAATGATGACAATAATGATGACATTCATGGTGGTGATGATGGTGATAATGAAGATGATGACCCTCCCTCTAAACAAGGGAGGTACTCATAATGAGACAAAAAAGTACTCTCAAGTTGAAATATTCATATAAGAAGGGATCTGGATTGATAAGCATCAATCATGATTTACATCATCAGAGCCAACATTGTCAAAATAGTAAGGCCTTGAATAACAAGTTTATCTCTCCATTATATCAGAGCACAATGTTGGGACACATAAATTTGGACACCACTGCCTCTCTAGGCACTTACCCCACCAAGATGTTCACCAGGTATGTCCTCACATGATCATTTCCCAATCCACTATCATAATATTTGACACCAGGAAATGTCAATCCTCATGACTATTCTCATCTTGGATTAATGGACTTGACTTATGGCGATTAGTCCTAGTCAAAGTCCAAATTCTCAAAGAATATTGGTCCTTGATGTTTATCCAATCCACCATTCTCCCTACTAGTGTCTTTACTAGGCTTATCATTGTTAGTCATGGCCATAGTACATGACACATGGATAATATGGTGTTTACCCTCAATCCCTCTCAACTAGAGAGGAGACATCCCCAAGCATAAGATTTTCTCAAGAATACCCATCATTTTCATAGAGAATAACATCATTAATTTGTTTTCATCATGTGACACCTTTATGATTAAGCATTCATAGATTTGTGGCAAACTATTTCCCCTTTTGTCATTTGTGATGAAATAAAATAAAAAAGTGAAAGCCAAAATCATTAAAGATACACTATATTGATCTATCTAAGTCTAAACTCTAAGGTTGAAGTGAAAATTCATGTAAATCTTATATCTACGAGTTGTGCCAAACTTATGAAAACCTTATTCCCTAAGTCCTATATTTAAGAAAATGAAAAAGAAAGAAAAATAAGGGCCAATGAATGGTAACTCATGTATTCACTCCCTCTTTGGAAAATATATGAATATATACACTCCTAATCACACTTGATCACATGTTTGTGATGGCTAAATCATGAATTCCTCTTTTCTCCTTGCATTTTCACTTCCTCATTTAAGCACCTAATTGAGGATGTAGGGAATGTTTGTTGCCTAAGGCTTCATGTATACTCTTGGTTTACTTATGTCACACTACTGTCAATTTATGTGATGGAGTGAAATACATAAGTTTGTGGAGTTATTAGAGTGGTGTATTAAGTTAGTCACCACACACACATGTATTACATCTCATTGATCCACATGTGTGGGTTGGAGATTCATTGCTTGACAACTTTAATGGAGACTACTTTATGGCTTTGATGGTATAGCTTACAAAATATCTTGTTAAACATTGTGATTCATCCTTTCTTTTCCTCGTGACACTTGATAATATTGAAGTCACTCCCAATAATCCATGGACATGGGGAGTATAAATTACTTGTGATAGAAATAGAAATGAGAAATAGAGGTTTTCCATTTTCGATATTGGATTCATAGACATTGGATACATGGTAGTAGTCCTCGATGTCAATTAACTAAAATTGTATTGTCATAATGTGAAAAGAGGTAAACATATTGGTAACCTTGATGTCTTGATCATTTAAATAACCATTCCACCCAAGTATTCTAAGACATCAATCACTACTACTTGGAAATTCCTCCCCCATTTTCTAATTATATGAGGTAGAACCTCACTTAATATTTTTTCTTCTTATATCAACATTATTGATGGGTGCTTTGTGTACCATATTTCTTCTAGGAGTCTTTGTTTTCCTTTACTATTGAGGCCCCTCATGTTCCATGAGACTATTTTCATCGAGAATTTACATAGAAAGGAAGTATAATGTGACTAAAAAAAACATGTCAATTCCACTTCATGACTCCTATATTTCCTTAACCCGGGACCAAATGGTGAACTTGATGTCTTAAGGGAAATTGACCAATGAAAATCCAAAAAAGAGGTGACTTTTGAATTTATTACATACAATTTAATATACTAAAAAAATATCCATAACAATTTCATCAATCAATGGATCATTAAAAAAAATATCCAAAACAATTTCATCAAGCAATGAATCATTGCATTACAAAATACAATCTATAAACATTTTGGGAACGTTTTGCTAAAACTGCTCAAAAACCAACATATTTAACAATAATATGGACAATAACACATTTTGATAAATTAAATAACATATTATCAAGCCTAAAAAATGTCACTAACAGGAAACTATAAAGCATGCAACTAATGGAAGTGACCACTCAAGGCCACCATAAGACAATTAATCTATTAAGATCAAGATTAATGGGGGCAAATATCTACAAAGGACAAAGGCAAACCTATTTTAACTTTATTGTTTTATTAGTCTGGTTCAAGATGAACATTCCAAGATATCATGAAGAACATAATTAGTTTTATTACATTAAGAAAACCCAAGCACATTCTATAACTTAGCAAGGAAGAGATGTATAACACCCATGTTAACGACACAACATATGGCATAGAGTTACTTTTTTATATATAATTTAAACTCCTATCATAAAATCACAAATTTAGCATGAATGAAATGTTTAAAATCTATTTTTATAAAAACAAAATATAATTTTTCTTATAGAAAAAAATACCAAAAACTAAATATATTTTTTTAGAAAATAAACAAATACTAAAACTAAATATATATTAAAAAATAAAACATAAGCAAACTAGAATTTGAATTTGACACTCTTGTTCACTTTCGGAAACTCATATGATGGAATGTGATCTCTTTATCCTCATCTTTAGCTTTTTCCTAAAAAATAAAAGCATACAAAATCGAGAAAGAGCCATAAAGCATCGGGAAGCTTTTCCCTAAGCACAAAAGCATCTAAAAAGTGGAAAATACCATTTTTATATGAGGAAACATTATTCACCCAATTTTTTTTTCCCAAATTGAACTAATGAGGAATTGGGAAATCTTCATAGCCTTCACTTTCCTATATTTTGGAGGCTTGGCCATTGAAAAAATGATGGGAATTCTTGTATTGTCACGCTGCTGAGATTTATCTTGAGAGGGAGAGTTTTGGAGCTATGAGTTGGGGGAGGTGTTGTTGCAACTACATCTAATTGTTGTAACTTTCCCCCAACTCCTTCATTCATATAGATCAGTTGTTGTTCCTTCCATATGTTTCTATTCATTCTTTACTTCTTCTATTTAACTAATGGATGTATGGAATTTTGGTTTGTATTTATTTATTCAATAATATTTATATGTTTTTGATAGTTTCCATTATCAAGATATTATGTCGTGAAGGTTTCTCTTTTCTCTCTCTTATGTGTAGGACCAAGCATTGGAGCTAGATAGGAGCGCTTCCTAGCTATACTAAAAACTCCAAGAAGACCTGCATGCGAGGACTCACAAGAATTCATTCTCTTTTTCTTAATCTATACTCTACATCTTGATCTACTAAGAATCCTAAGCGTTAGAACAACCTTTCTCTTAATTGGTTTATCCTAGGCTTCCAGGATAAACTGAGAGGGTTTTATTTTCATCTAACCGTGCATTAAATCTTACAGCAAAATTGATATTTAGAAACTTTAATATATTTCACTATGTAAATGAACTTAGTAAAACGAACCCATAGAGGGGGTCGTAAATGGAAATAAAACTAAAACTCTAAACAAGAAGCCAAAAGTGGATTTAACCATGGATGCAAAATTGGGAGTAGAATTGGATGTTAAATTTGCCATCAAAACAAGATGCAAACAATGACACAAAATGGTTTTAAAGTAAAATCAAAAAATGGTGCAACACTAGACACAAAGAAGGGAACAAAATAGGGCATATGAAAGGATACCGAATTGGGCACAAACAAGGATGCAAAAATGGACACCAAAATGAGGATTCAAATAATGGTGTAAAATTAGGATGAAGAAAGGATGTAAGAAAAGACACAAAACAAGATGCAAAATGGGACTAAAAAATGGTGAAACCAAGGATGTCAAAAATGATGCATAACTAGATGAAAATTCAATCTAAAATCTAGGTGCAAAATGAGATGCAAATGAGGACACAAAATGTGGCAGAAAAAAGGATGCAAATTTGGAAGCCAAAAAGGATGAAAAATTAGATACCAAAAAGGATGCAAATTTGGACATAAAAAATGGTGCAAAATTTGACACAAAAGGAAAAACAAATGGTGCAAAAATGGGCATAAAAATGGCTCAAATTTGGATGCAAATTGAGATGCAACATTGGATGTAAAATAATGTGCAAAAAATCATTCAAAACTTGGTGCAAAAACAAATGCAAAAGTAGACGAAAAATGACTCAAAATTGAACGTAACAATAGACACAAAATGGGATGTAAAGGTGGATGCAACATATGGTTCAAGATAGGATGCAAATTTAGATGCTCAAAAGGATGCAAAATTGGATGAAAGAAATGGTGTTAAAAATGATGTTAAATTGGATGAAACAAATGATGCAAAATTAAATGCAAAATATGGTGCAAAATAGGATGCAAAAAAGGGAGATAAATAAAAAGCAAAAGTGGATGCAAAAAATGGTGCAAAAATGCAATGAAAAATTTGACACTAAATCAGATTCAACATATGGTGCAAAATTGGATGGAAAAAATGGTGTAAAAAAAGGGAGAAAAACTGGCACAAAAATAGATGTAAAAATAAGTACAAAATTAGAAGCAAAAAATGGCATAAGACCAGATGCAAAAATTGGCACAAACTAGATGTAAAAAAAGGCACTAAATCAGATGCCAAAGATGGTGTAAAAATTGATGCAAATTATGACATAAAACTAGAAGCAAAGAATGCCACAAAAGAGGAAGCAAAAAATGATGCAAACATAGATGCAAAAAATGGCATAAAACTAGAAGCAAAACTTGTTGTAAAACCAAATGAAAATCTTGGTGCAAAATATGATGCAAAAAATGATGGAAAATTTGGCATAAAAAAGATGCAAAATTTGGTGTAAAAAAGGACGCTTTAAAAATTGTACAATAGAGCCAGATTTAGCGCCAGGCTACTCATCCCAATTGAGAAAAAAATGCACTAAAATCTGGTGCTAAATCTGGCGCAAATTGCCTGTTTTGTTGTAGTGAATGTCTCCATAGAATTTCAAGGAAAGAAAGACAATTCTACAACTATAGAAAAAGCCTTGGAGAAGACAAACTATTGAGAATATAACAATAAAAATTAGTTTGAAATAATGGAAATTTTGAAGGTTAAGAGAGATTTTCCCTCACCAATTTTAATGAGGAGGATTTTTAACTCAATACAAGGAGAAGCATTACATAGCTACCTTGGAATATAACACTAACAAGCCGCAATATCATAAGGACATTGAGGCATAATTTGTTAGTTGAACCAACAATTACAAATGATATTAACAAATCAGGGACATTTGAGCTATAATTTGATAGCTTAGCCAACAAATATAAATCATATTAATAAAGTCTTGATGATGAAGGTAGTATATGAAACATTTCATGACAACTAATCTAAATACAAAGCTCAATATATGATCTAGGTGGATTTAAAAAAACTCAGAAATAAAAAAGGGCTCATGAAAGGCTCAAAAATAAAATTTATTGGATTGCAGAGTAGCCAAGGTCAAATAAGAGATGTCGTCACAATACTTCCAATGACGCAAACAACACCTCAATTTGACATTGTATGTGAAAGTTATTGTCAGTAAAGTTTCAGTCAACTTGGAGCCCAACTAAATCTAGTGGACTGCTAATTTGGTGATTGTAAATGAGGCGACAAATTGAAATTTGTGCAAATGGTTTCCGGTGGCCGAAAGTGGAGAAATTGTCACTACTTAATTTTTCTAGTGGCCCCTAAAAAAAGGGCGAAACAATTTTGAACTAAATATATATATAATAATATATATATTATATATATAAATATAAATATATATATATATATATATATATATATATATATATAATATAATTGGGATGGAGGACCACCAACCCAACCAAACCCTCCAATCATTATAAAATATATATGTGAAAATGTCCCAACATCCATATCATATTAATGGACCGACAAAGTTTGAACCCAGACCGACCCGACAGTCCAACAAAACAACCACGCGACAAAGATAAACATGTCACCCAAAATATATTCAATTAAACACATAACAAAACACCATTACGGGGAGGCCACGGGATTGGAAGCTAGGCCTGCTCCTACCCATTTTCAACACTTGCCAACAAACCACAATTAAGGACTTTGAAAACTGTGCCCAACCATTCATATATAAAACTCAATTTTACCATTCACCTATGTAAAATGGAGAATGAAGGCCAAGCGGAGGTGGAACCCTGACATCAGTTACAGTGAGGAACCACGTGGCATCTAGTTAGAGACTAGTATATTCTAGGGGAATATTCCCATGTAGAATCAGTGAGGAATCTTGGAGATTCCTTGGAGGGCCAATTTTTTTCCATGTCAGATTCATGACAAGTTATACTCAAATGAACCAGAATTTTGCCAAGAGTCTAATGGCATGATCATTTTTATGATATGAGCAGCGGAATTTTAGTCAACCTGTGGAAAATAATCTTTATGGAATCTCGAGGAATCTTTGAGATTCCCTGTGGGCCCAAAATTGACAGTTTTGGAATGAGGTCAACTTCATACTCATTTTCTTAGTTTTTTGCTAAGAATGTGATGACATGATCAGATTATTCATTTGAGAAGCCAAATTTCAGTCAACCCGTGAGAAAGAATCAATGGGGAATCTTTCAGGTTCCCAAGGGACCAGAATTTGATCGAAGTAGAAAGGGGTCGCGTTTACAGCCATTTTTCATGATTTTCCTCAAGGAGTTCAATGGTACAGTCCACTACATTTTTAGGCCATCCTCGAAAGTGGATGTATAAGGTGTCTTTTGTACATGCATGTAATTTGATTTCGTTGAAGATTAATGAAAGAGGCCTCCCTATGTTGAGCAGTTCCCGAAGACGTAACCCACACTGGGTGAACTCCATTATCAACTTGTTTGTGTCTTTTCTTCTCATTGTTGTCATTTATTTATGCTTGTTTTATGTTTATGCATCTTATGGTTACATGCCCTTTTAAATCCAATTATATATGCATCTTTGAAGTGAAAATATCTGGATCAATTTTGGTATCAGAGCGGGTCTTTTGTTGATGTGAGTTGAAAGTGTATGATAACCATGAAAAAGCTCCAAAAATATGAAGGAAGACTTAAGTCCTTTGATCCAAAAGCGGGGCGTGCAACATGAAGAAGGAAAATGGAAGATGAAGATGCTTGGTTGGAGGAAGACAGAAATTATCACAAGGCCTTCTATGCCATGGAAGAAAAAGTGGACAAATTGTTTGCAGAGTATAAGAAGACAATAGTGAAGCCAGAAAAGAAAGGAGGACCAAATGATCATTCCTTGATGAATCATGAAGGAGGAGGAGAAGATCTCCCTGAACCTCCTTCTCCATCTTCCAGTGAATGTTCTTTTTCTTCTTCTTCTCATCATTCTAGAGGTAGAAAAACTCACAAAAAGCCCTTTTTCAAATTGGACGTCAAGTTCTATTTGCTTGTGTTTAGTGGAGATTATAATGCAGAAAATCTCGATAACCAGATGAGACAGGTTGAAGTATACTACCACTGTATACAACAAATCAAAGAGGTTGAAGCCAAGATTCATTTAGCATCCCTTTGATTGAGTGGCATTGCTTTCGTGTGGTGGGAAGGAAAGTTGTAGAAAGGTGGTAAGAGTAGTCGTAAACTTCTTTCATCTTGGTCTGACTTTCTTTACACTTTAAGAGGACAATTTTACCCATTGGCCTACAAACAGAAGGCCATGATGGAATGGAAACATTTGAAACAAAGTAAAGGTCAAAATGTTCAAAGTTTTATAGAGGAATTTAGGAAACAAGCATTAGCATTGAATGTTCCATTAGACTCTCCTAAAACATTGATGAAATTCATAGGCTCATTTCATTGTTATTTGTGTCCTTCATTGTTATTATTTGAACTTAAAACTCTTGATGAAGCTACTGTGAAGGTTGTGCATCTTGAAATAATGTGGAGGCATGAGCAAGATGACCACCCAAAGAGGGTAGCAACAACTAAGAGAAAAGAAGCAAATCCCTCTTGTACTCAATATGAGAAAGAAGGGCATGATGAGGAGAATTGCTGAAAATTGCATCCAGAATTGAGGCCAAAGAGGAATGATAGAAAAGAGAAGCATGAGACAGTTGCAGTTGTGCAACAAGGCTAAGAATCTAAATTAGAGGATGATGAGAAGATCACAATTGCAATATTCACAAGTGTTGGCCCAATTGACCTGGGATCAAACTCAGGTGATGAAATGAGGATTGCAACTCTTAGGATTGCATAAGGTGGACCTATCGACTTGGGATCTGATTCAGGAAATGAGGCAAAGATTTTAGTAGATATTGTGGAAAAAATGAGGATTGCACCAAATATTGTATGGATCCAAGAACTTGAAGAGATCAACCAAATCATTCAAGTGGAGAATGCTGAACTAAGAAGACTCCTACAAGAAATAGAGGAGGAGAAAAAAATGTTGCAGCATCAATTATAGGCTAGGGAGAAGGCCATGGAAAAGTTGCAGCATAACAAGCTTGAGGTAAAAAGTGATTCTTCAATTTCATATTCTTTTTATGATGATGATTTTATTTTCTTTCAGAAACATACTATAGGAATTGGATCAAAATTATTGAAAAAAATGGGGTATCAAGTAAAGGTCCTTTGTATTAATGGCCATGGCAGTATGAATCCCATCAAAGTGGCGGAATTGCCTCATTATGCAGGACTTGGGTATGTCATAAACGAGGTTGGAGAATGCTCCAAGAAACCCAGTGACCAACCAATAACGGATGATGGAAGCACCTCATCACATTCTAGTGATAGTGAGGATTCCAGAGGCACTTATCAGAGGTGCACCAAGAATGTTAAGCTTTCCAAGATGGTCCAGAATGTTTGGAGGAGAAATAATCATTGTAACCATTGCAAAAAGGATGTGCATCAGAGAGCCACATGTCAGATACTTCATGACCAGAAAGCACCTATGAAGGAAGTAGTTGGTGAAGATGTTCAACAAGTCAATAAGTCGTAGGGATATGACCCATTCACTTTGTTGAGTGAGAGATGGTTTTATTAGATATAGTAGCTTGTCATGGCCATATTATTGTAAATCATATGTTGCAAAATGACTCTAAAATTGATCACGTGTTTTCCATTAGTTATGAAAGAAACATGATGATGTTTTGGCTTCTTTTAGTTGATAGCTGGGGTACTGGTTTCTATTATGATGTGCACTTGACCAAAGAGTGTGTGTTATAAACTCTTGGCAATTATGGGGATTCTTGGGTCATGATTGATCATGTAATTGAACATGTAGTTTGCAAAGATTTTACTAAAGGTTTGCAAAGGATGAAGGTGTCGGTTCATCACTTATGGCTTCAAAGAACAAAGGTGAAGGAGAAGGAAGTGTGGTCTGTCAGGGGACTTTTTATGCACACAAGGGAGCACAACAAATTACAGATTATGTTCATGCTTTTGAAGGACCAGAAACTCCTCAGTGGGCAGGAATGATCTAGGTGGCTCCGGAAACACTTAGAAATCAAAGAGGGCTCAAGGAAAGCTCAAAAATAAAACTTATTGGATTGCAGTGAAACTAAGGTTATATCAAAGATCTCGTCAAAATATTTCCAATTGTGCAAATGACAGCTCAATCTCACATCATATGTGAATGTTATGGCCAATCAAAGTTATGGTCAACTTGGCCCATTCGCTAAAGTTAGTAAAGTGCCAACTAAATTTGAAGCCCAACTAAATCTGGCGGACCGACTAAATTTGGTGTCTGTTAACGAGGCAAAAAAATTACACTTTACGACAATAGTATTCGGGAGCTGGAATTGACGAAATTGTTGTCTACTTAATTTTTTTGGTGACCCCTAAAAAATGGGTAACAATTTTTGAATAGTTATATTAAAACATAAAATATAAATTTGGGGTAGCGGACCACCACCATCGCAAACCCCTCCCACCATTATAACATATATATGTTAAAAATGGTCCAGCGACCATATCATATCAATGGACTAGCGAGGTTTGAACTTGCACTGACTAGGAGATTGGTCTGCCAACTAACAGTCCAACAAAACAACCATGCGCAAAATATAAACATGCCACCCAAAAAATACTTAAACAAACGCATAACAAAACACCATTTTGGGGAGGCTATAAGATCGAAACTTGGGCCTACTCCTACCCATTTTTAGTGCCTGCCAACAAACCACGGTCAGGGAATTTGAAAATTCCACCCAACCATTCATTATAGGATTCAATTACCATTCACCCATACAAAATGGAGAATGAAGGCCGAGCGGAGGTGGAATCCCAATGTCACCTGCAATGACGAACTGCACGACATATAGTTTGAGACTGGTATATTCTAGGGGAATATTCCCTACAATATTCCACAGAATATTCCCATGTAGAATCAGTGAGCAATCTTGGAGATTCCTTGGAGTGCCAAATTTTCACAGTGTCAGATTCATGCCAAGTTTATACTCAAATGAACCAGAATTCTGTTGTGAGTATGATGGCACTATCAATTTTTTGGTATAAGAAGCATAATTTCAATCAATTTTTAGAACAAAATCTTTATGGAATGCTAAGGAATCTTTGAGATTCCCTGGGTGGCCAAAATTCATAGTTTTAGAACTAAATCGACTTTATACTCATTTTTCCTGAATTTTTTTCCAAGAATGTGATGACATGATCAGATTATTCATCTAAGTAGCCTAATTTCATTCAACATGCAAGAAAGAATCTTTGGAGAATCTTTGAGATTCTCGGGGGACCAAATTTTGACCAAAGTAAAGAGGGGTCAAGTTTACAGTCATTTTTCACGATTTTTCACCAAGAATTCAATGGTGCAACCCATTTCTTCAGTAGAGGTGTGCATCTTTAGGTCATACCCTGAAATGAAGGTATAAGGTGTCTTTTTTACATGCATGTAATTTAATTTCGCTAAAGATTTATGAAAGAGGCCTCCCCACATTGAGTAGGGCACAGAGACGTAACCCACACTGAGTGAACTCTGTTATCAACTTGTTTCTTCTCATGGTTGTCGTTTATATCTACTTCTTTTATGTGTATGCATTTTATGTTTACGTTCCCTTTTAAATGCAACTTTGTATGCATGTTTGAAGTGAATAAATTTGGATCACTATACATGTAACTTAGGAACTAGGTTGTTTTAGCCAGATATCTCCACTAGTACGATGATAAAATAACCCAATCAGCCAAATTCAATATTGATGTGACATTTTTTGTTGAAAATCTTCAAAAATCTTGCACATAAAAATGAAAATTTAAGTACTTGTTGCAAATTAATCGTTTCAATGTCTCCATCAATCTTCAGGGAAAATAAGAAATTTCTACTAGTATGGAAAAAGCATTGGAGAAGGCCATGTGTTGAGAATATTCCAATCAAAGTTGGTTTGAAATATGGATATTTCCAAGGCTAAGAGAGATTTTCCCTCCCCAATTTTAATAAAGAGGATTTATAACTCAATGCAGTGAGAAGGATTGCAGAGCTACCATGGAATATAACACCAATAAGCCACAATATCACAAGGAAAGTAGGGCATAATTTGATAGTTCGTCCAACAATTACAAATGATATTAAAAAACCCTGAAAACTCGAGCCATAATTCGATAGCTCAACCAACCAATACAAATGATATTAACAAAGCATTTATGATGAAGGTATATGACACAGTCCATGAGACCCAAGCTAAATACCAACCTCACTATACATGTAACTTAGGAACTAGTTATTTATAGCTAGATATCTCCATTGGTGCAATGATAAAAGGATTCAATCAACCAAATTCAATCTAAATGTGACACTGTTTGTTTTAAACCTTCAAAAATCTTTGCATAAAAATACAAAATTAAAGCACTTGCTGCAAATAAAATAAAGCGTAGGAATCTAAAAAATTTATGCTGGATTGCTTCATGAATTTCCCTTTCTTCTAAACTAATTAATCCAAGTAAAATTAGAGTAATAACTTAAACACATGAGTGAGGGGAATCATTCACATTGAAATCCCATAAAGAAAGATATTCAAGAGTTCAGTCAAAGGCTAGGATTATAGTGCCCCTACCTATATAAACTAAGACTCCAGTCCCATGGTTGGAAGCAACAAGTGTGTTCCCTACATCCTTGTAATAAACTCCAAGTGATGTGTACAAACAAGATGAAGGAAAAAGGATTATAGGAGAGATAAGAAAACCCATGACTATTTCATTAAACGTAGTGGAATTGAGGAAGTGGCTATTAGGAAATCCTCAAGCTCTCCATTAAATGAGATGGATTATTGCCACTAATATTATCCAATAAAGAAAGAAAATATGTCAGATATACACTCCAATGGAAATTAAGAGCATATCTATGGTTGCAAGGGAAAAAGGGGGACATCCATCGCTAAAAGGACTTTCAATGGAATGCAACCATGAAAGGCATGTGAATGGCCAATGGACTAAAAGCTCATAAATATGAACAAAGGAGAGGAAAAGTAAACAAAGTGGGAGGGGGAGCTAATAATAAACAAAATCCTAACATTGATTAGAGAGTATTTACAAGTCAGGTTAAGAACTTAAGTATACATAACTTGGGAAGGAAGAACATTTACATGCTAACAATGTATCTTCCATTGTTATTAGTGGTGGTAGTTAGTAACATATATAAAATAACATATTTTTTATGCTACGAAAGGCATTGACCATATTCCATATTGTTGTGAAGCCTTATCATGCATCCAAATAATAGTGATTCATTCACATATTACTAACAATATGCAAAGGAAACAATAAAGAGCATAAAACTTAATCAATATTCTTGTAGTTCTTCACAATTTACACCTTTCATAAAACGATATGTAGGTTGCACTTTCGAGAACTTCTTTCAAGGACACTTGCTTCACACGAGAGTCACTGACATAAAACCAGTGAAGGACAGAACCATCTTGATCATATCTTACATATGCAACATAATGAGCAAATTCCATGGTGCCTTCATACTCAACTACTCTAATTAGCCGGTAAATGAAATTGTCTTTGTCATGAAATATGCATGAAAATAAATGAATTACTTATTTTTCTATTTGTAACAAAACACTAAATACATATCTTTCTAAATCAGACCATTGCTTTTCATGTAAAATGAATAAGAGAAAAAATACCAATGAAAGTGACAACGAACAAATCTGGTCAATGGGACTAGGAAAACAAACAATTATCAAAAAGAGAGAAAAAAGAGAACCTTCAAAATGAGGGATGTAAGAAAATATCTTCAATTGTTTGAGGAGAAGTTTAATAAAAATGAGATAAAAGATACAAAATTGAACTCAGGCCAAGAAGAAAATGTAAATAATAAGCCTCAATTAATCTATACTATGAACACATCATACACTCCCCATTGTAACATAAAAAATAGAAAAATAACAACACACGACAAACATGCTTCAAATGTTGGCAATTACTTGTGGTCTAAATAGAGCTCGAGATCAAACATAACTTAAAAGGCAACCTAATCACTCGACTTGCTTAATCTTCCAAAAGAGTCAGGTTTGAACCTTTTCAAATGTATGGTTAGAATAGACACAGCCTTTTTGATGAGATATGTTTTGGTTTCTTTGTGTATTATGCTATTAGAATTGGCTTCATGCTCTCTTGGCCTTGATTTTATTTTCTTTGGTCTATGTCCTTCTCCACATGAGTTGAGTTTTTGGGGCTCCAAAAGTTGTTCTCCCCAATTTTCATATATTATACCACCCTCTTCCTAGCCCGTGGATGTAGTTCTTTCTCCCCAATTTGCATATAGTGTGCCATGCTCTTCCCACCTTATGGATGTAGGATTTTCTCCCCAATTTGAAGATATTGTGCCACCCTCTTCACAAATTGTGGATGCAGGTTGTTCACCCAAATTTTCATGTATCATGCCACTCTCTTCATAACCTATGGATGTAGTCCTTTCAACGTGATTGATCCCATCAACTTCTGAACTGTATTCATCCCCATAAATTATTTCGTTCTCATTGGAATGACCCTCTCTATGACTACATGAAACATTGTCTTATTGCACAAATCCCCTTTTCATTTGATGGCCCTCCTAGTTAGATGGCTTATGATTGTCTATATAATTTATACTACATAGAACCTCTGTCTGCTAGCATGAATTGTCACTCAAACCAGCTCCACTGTTACTACACACCTGCTATGTTTTTTAAATTAATCTGATTTTGTATTAGAGGTTTACAAACACCTTGCTAAAGTCAAAAATAACTTCAAGTCATGTAAATTTAGACTTCTTCACTAGATTCTCATCCATTATAGAATCTGAAATATTCTGCAAGATCTAACGCTGGCAATTTTTAGTGCGATATATTCTTAAGGGCCATGGGGATGGGATGGTGCTCCCTTCGATAAACAAATAACTTGGATGAAAATCGAATATAAAAGAGAGAGTATATCTCTAGCTTTCCCCAAATATCATTTTTTTGTACAATTTTCTTATCTAATCAATATTTTATATCAGTAAAACATAGATATTGTTGGTGAGCCTCGCTACCTTTCCACCTTTCTGTGTGAAGACATAGTTGACTAATGTATCAAAAAATAGCAATGGGTGAACAAGGCACCTTATTAGAGAAATCATGAAATAAAAGAAGGTTGAATTATATTAAGAAAACTATTTCCCAATTTTTTTGAAAATGTATAAAGTACATGCACAATGATAAGGAGAAATGACTGGAAATAGGGTAAAGAAAAAACAAATAGACATGGCACCTGATATGATTTGCATCTATGGATCCATTCATGCTCCTTGCACTTTGAGCATCAATGTTACAAAGTACCGATTCTTGAGAGACATCAAAATCATATATACATGCCAATATAAAAATTGTAATTCAGAAATGAATTCGCCAATGAGGATCAAATGATATACATGAATCAATTTAAAAAATATGCACAGATTCTAAACAAAATAATTAGTGGCAAGCAAAGGGAGACACCACAATTAGCCTCCAATGAAATGAAAGAAGATTAAAAAACAAAGGCAAACATAACGTTATTTTCTGAATATGAATACTTGATTTATCTTGTGGGTAGGAGTAACTTACTTCAGGAACAACCCAAGTTAATATGATAGCATAGATCAAATCAATAGATATCCCTCTAAACTTAAACTTCATGAAAGTTACATGTGCATTAGGGATAGGATGGAGTTCAGAGACTTTTGGCATTTCAGCCAATATCATGCAAAATGCTAAACAAATCCTCCTATGAAAGAGAAATGTAAATTGATTGTTCAGATTAGTAGTATTCATCCAGAATAAGGCAAATCCATACTTTGTATCCTTGTGGACGACCAAGAAAATTGTGTCGAAAAAAATCACCCGTAGATAGTATTGTGAAAATTGATACAATATATTATCAAATCAATCCACCAGGATGAAAAGCAAATCGATAAAAAAAAATCAATGTTCACGTCCCTAATCACATAGCAAGGCCCTATATATAGCTTGTCTAGATATGATCCTAGAACATGTACATGTTGACATCCAAAATTCTAATCTTTTCATGTAAATATCATCTTTACTCTATAGAATTACCATTAATAGTGGTAAATCTCTCTCCTTTTGTAACAACCTTATACAATGCAATATGAAATATTGTTACATTAGATGTCATTTCATCATTATAAAACCTCAGTGACAAAATAAAATAGAAATCACGTATGTGCATCATTTAGCAACAAACAAAGAACTTCAGTGGAAGCATAGATTTCACATATAATAGATAGCCATATTACTTGAGAAACAATATTTGAAAAGAATTATAAGGTATGGTGACTGTGTATCAAGTTCTTTTGTTGTGTGTACAAGTGGGATGCAGTTTGAGTGAACATAATATTTAAAATTATGTGGTTTCTCTTCAGTTCAAATTCAATGAAGGCGGGTTACATATACCTCTACCGACCAATTAGGTAAATCACAACATGGATGTTCCCTTATCGCACAAAGAAAAATGTCTCATACATTAGTTTATTTATGGCTAAGTTGCAATCTTCATTAAATATTATTATTATTATTATTATTATAAAATTTAGATATATGGTAATTTTGGCTTCTCATTAGTGTTTCTTATGGCCAAACACAACAATATACATAAGTGAAAGCATGACACTATAACCAATGAGTTAATCCCATTGTTGACAACTTTTCTATGTAAACTTTTAAGTCATAATCCACACCATGAAGTTAGACAGATGAGTCTTATTAAACCAAATTATTCAAAGCATAAACTTAATTTCAGGTAAGGTAGGATTTCCATGCATATTGTAAGGAAATTTGAAATCTGTGCATTTTTTGAGAAAAACTGACTTCTGAGATACTATTTAGTATCTTTGAATTACAAGTTTCAAAGAAATTCTCAAACGTTTAGAGTACTGAAAAATGCAGAGCAAGTCCTTGCCTCACAAACCCTAGCATGGAAGAACAACTGTATATAAGCTTATAGGTCCTCTATTTCATATTTCCAAGATCAAGTTGTTGCTTACTCAAATTCCAAGCTTGTGTACATATTTGTTGATTCCTAAAAATAAGGTTTTTGCAAGTACAAATTTAGAGTTTCTTTGAGTATTTAAGAATTGTTGAATTGTATCTTGTAAATTAATTTGGTGTTCACAAAAGAATATTTTTTCATTCAATTCTAGAAAACAACACTATTCCAACTACCTTTTCTCATTAAATGTTTTCTTATTGCATCAACTATTTGTCCAAACCCAATGAAGATCCAAATCCATCATGTGAGACAATCAATTTTATGCAAATGAACTCTTATCACATAAATAATAAGTTACAAAAACATTGATGTTAGTATTATAATTTATGAATTTTAGACAAACATAAAAACACTAATAAAATTGAACACATTATCTAACACTTTGAAAAATAATATCTTTGATGAAGTATCAAAAAACAAATTACAATTTGAACACACGAATAAACAAATGAAGGCTACTATATGGATTAATTACAAAATAATAACACCTAATCATGGGATGGACTTGAGTCTTGAATAATAGTCTATAGAAGAGTTGGAGAACTTGACTTGGGGTTTTACCAAAGGAGGTCCATTAAAAAAAAACAAAAAGTTACTCCATGGAGTCTAGTTCATTCAAAAATTCAAAAATTCAATGCACTCGCTTGTTAATCCTAGCAATCTTGCAAACTATGGCTCCATTATAGAATCTTTAGAAATTTTTGCATGACAATATGACCAACTTCACATGCAATGTTGTTTAAATTAAAATAAAGTTTACTTAATTCACATTAATAGGAATCATGATAAATTGTATGTTTTGTTATTGTGACTTTGTATTGATTTCATCTTAAAGACAAGAAAAGATAGAAGCATTATCACCATTGGCTATGTTTTTAGCTGAAGATCTATGTTCATCCTAAAAAGGTAATCGTAGACCACTTGAAACTGTACCCAGAGTTTGTTGACAGAGATTTCGTAAACTTATCAAAGATGGTCTCTTACATTGCAAAGAGAGAGGAGCTACGGGTTATCTTACTCTTTTCGTATTGCATTCTTGATCTTCAGAAGTATGAAAAAAAATTGGGAATATTGAAGGGAACCACTAACCATGAGTAGTGTTCAATGCTACAAAATTAAATCAGAGAAAAAAATTGTTTGGAAAACCTAGAGTTTCTGAAGGATATAAACATTTCAACATCCAAATTTTTCAATTTATTATAAATAGTCAAATGTAAATGCATAAGCTCATATGCACTGAAATATGCGAGCCTATATGTGCATCCCAAATGCTTGATATTCGTCTAATAGAGCTAGTGAACCAAACTCAACTCCTAGCAAGACCTTATAATCAATAATTATAATCACATGTTTATGTATTTATAATAACATTAGCTCTAAACTGGTCTAGTGGTTGAGATGGGGCATTGCCATGTTAATAAACCAGCTTCAAATCTCACGGGAAATATGACTCCAATTACATTTTGGCCAAGTTAAAGAAGAAGGAATCCTTTTAGTGTAACACTAGTGCTAGAAGAGCTTCATGCATTCCTTTATTCACACCAACTCATCTTATTAGTGCAACATTAGTGTTAGAGTATCTTCATACATGCCTTTATTCAAACCAACTAATCTTATTAGTGCAACCTTGTGCTAGAAGAGCTTCATACATGCCTTTATTCACACCAACTCATCTTATTAGTGCTAGAAGAGCTTCATAAATTCCTTTATGCACACCAACTCATCTTATGTAGAAGTAAAATATTATTATCATGTCACAATTAGTAAGGCAATAGCCCATGCGTGAGATCCTCCTAGCATGAGAGATTTGTCACAACATAGATATCTTGTGGCAGCCATTATCAATCCCTGACTTACAAGGAGAAATAAAAATGCTTGCACTCCCTAACCAATTGTACATGTATTAAGCATTCACATATGAAATCACCTTAGCTTGCAATGAATATAATTGGTAGCGATGCTCAATAAACTGTGAACAAAGAGAAAAAATGAAGGCTTTAGTTCCCACTCTCTTTTTAGAACAAGTGGTCTGTTAAACTCAATCAATATAAAATTTTCCTTGTTAACGATATAAAACCTTTTCGGATCTTTGGAATGAGAGTTCTTATGTAAAATTATAACCTCCTCATTCTAGCTTGATTTCCTGGTGAGAGAATTGTGTTGCATAAAATCTATCTTCATTAGGTATAGATGCAACTAGCCTACTCTCATTAGTGAATTTAGGTCATATAGCTAACACATGAAAAAATATTGTTTCACTGAAACTATCCACCCATCTCAATGCCTATGACTTATAATTCTCTTCTATATCTATAGTTAAGATTTGGACAATGGATAGGGAAGGGTGTAATTATTTTTAGTCATTCCATGATTAAGGTTTAAATGACTTGATATGCTTATTAATTTCTTCATCATATGATAATATTTAACCTCAAGTGAAAGCTTGGGCATTACACTTGCTTGTCTCCACCATACATTTGGCCAAACTAAGCTGATAAGGAACTAAGCTGATAAGGGGTTCCCTCCCCATTGTCTGAAACCATTTCACTAATCTCCTCACCATAATTCCTATAATTGGTGGGACTCAAATTATACTATGGCTACTAACTCAAATTCCTCAAATCTGCATTGGATAAGAGGAAGAAAACTAATTCAATGTCGGTGGGTGCTTTCTGTCATTGGCTATAGAGGGAGTTGGAAGACACCAGTTAGAATCACCACGGTATCCCAATTATGAACTGATTGGAACCATAGTGTCCACTCAGAAGGAATGGGAAGGGAAGCTACTTCCTGGCCAGCACTGTAATGTGTATGTGGACTTGTAGTAGCGAGTTAAGAGTTGGGCACTTTAGAGTTTTCATCTAGCACAGATTTGGGCATTGGCCTAACCTAACCCTAGCAAAGATATGGAATGCAAGAGTTGAGACTCACATCAAGTTCTTGTTCACAATTTGAACACAGATGAATAAAACCCACAAGAGATTAAGCGAGGAGGTCCCATTTGCAAAGAAAAACCATAGAATGTGACTTTTGGACAATAATTAGTCTAAAACTTGAGAAAAATACATAAAAACCTAGATAAACCCACACTTAAAAAAAATTAGATAAATCAAAACCCATATGGAAACAGATGTACAAAAAAAAAAAAATGTAGATGGAAATAAGCATAATTTAGGCTAGAGTTTAAAATCCATCACATCATATTGTAAATTCAGTAAGACACCAAACCATTAAATTAAAATTTCCTTCATATTGATTCAATCTACTGAATGAACGAAGTGGGTAAACAAATTTAGATTGAAAAAATGAATTGCGCATGAAGGGAATTCACAACCTAGAGTACTCCTCTACTCACAATACATTCACTCCACACCAGATTATTTCAATTTCCACTCAAACAAATTTGTTAGAGTTACTGATGCCAAAGAAAACTACTCATAAAATTGATTAATCGACCAACCACTAACCGACCACACTCACTACAAGGTAGAAGAAGTTAGCATTGATACTGCCAAAAAACCTATCCTTCTACCCTGACACTCATAATAGCAACACTATTGTGTTGGAAAGGCTCTAGAGACATGCTAAAAATATGCACAAAAAGCAACAATGATGAATCCAAAGGCCAAATTCAATCGCCATACTAATTCTGCTCATCAATGGTTAGTCATTATCAGGTGTTTAACGGGTGTCAAATTTTGATTCCTGCAAGGAGAATGAAAATGGTTGCCTCCTATTGGATGCGGTGAACAATGTCTACTCACTCCAAGCGCACAAAGGAAATGCCTATCGACATAATGATATGCTTCATTCTTGACTATAAACACATATTTTTTTTAATTAACTTAATTGTAACTTTTAAAAATTCATAAACTAATATATATATATATATATATATATATATATATATATATATATATATATATATATATATATATATATATATATATATATATATATATATATATATATATATATATATATAATATATATATATATATATATTATATATATATTATATATATATATATATATATATATATATATATATATAGATATGGGGGCTAATTGAGATATTTTCTCTTTTCAAAATATATATGCATATCACCACTTCAAGAGCTTGTAATTACTAATTTTCAAACTAGGTAACTCTACTTACAACATCGTTATAATTCTTTTAATATTTCTATTTAGCTATTTAGAATATATCATAGTTTAATTTTTAAATAAATAACTCTATAACAATATTTTTTTATTTTTGTTTAACATTTTTTTTAAACTAGAGAAATCAATAATTGGGTTAGTCTCATATTTGCGTGACGTGGGGTGGATTTCGACTACTACCGCTATAACATCTAGGTGACCCATGCCTCCCCCAATATGAAGCTCATGGGTAAACTCAAGGGATTTTAACTTGGAACCTTTTGGAACATAATACTTCATTTTCATAGCCATCACCAATTTAGTTTCCCTTAGGAGGCTTCTTATTTAACAATGTTTTTTTGTGGGATAAATAGTGTATTTCCTTCCAAACTAAGATTGACATGGATATTCTAGTGATTCTAGGCCTGTCTTTCACTAAGAAGACCGAACCATAGCCAAAAGTGCACTCTTCATGGAGAAGCAAGTGAGATCATGCTTCACAAAAATGACTAGAGAGTATATATACTAAAAAATTTGGTAGATAGGCTTGGAGGTAGAAATATTTGAGTAAAACAAAAATATCCATGAGTTTGTCAAGCTAGGTATACGAATCAAGATCTATAGCAACCATTCAAATTGATTCTTTCATGTTGTTGGGGGTTCTACGAGCTGGTGGAGGAATGCCCAGATAGTGCTCAATGTGGTTCATACATTATTCGATGTCCCTCACGTGTCAGTGGATGTGATCCAAGGAGCGTAGGATGTTAGCCCTATGCTTTGAGTGATCCAACAATATTATGCCTAGTAGAAACTTCATATGACAATACAAATTGATGGTGTACATATATTGATTGAATCTATCATGAGTGTGCCCAACATTAGGTACCTAGTTATATAGATCCACCAAAACTTTGTGTTCAAAAGTTGTGGTTACTGGGAGTCCCCTTCCCTTTCCAAGTGGGAAATTTCCTCCTAGATGGGTCCAAGGGTGAGGTCTCGAAACTGGTTTCCATATTCTTGAAGCCTATGATGTTCATGTGTGTGTCCCTAATAGGCCCACTCTGGATAATAGGTAACCTCTCGGCAGAGGCATGCTTGTTTATGAGGCATGACTTTGAACTAAACTCTAAAACTGAAAAGGATAGGAAAGAAAGTGAACATGCGGGCATTGACTTCATAGGAGAGAACCACAAAAGGAAGGGAAGTGAACACGTAATTAAGAAGGTTGAGAAGTTTAGAGGGACAAAAGGTTGTCTAGAAGTCACGAGGAAGTGGAGAGGGAACAAAAATGAATGCAAACAAATAGTGAGCCAACAAGGAGGACTAGCGCGAAGAAACAAGCTGCCAAAAGCTACGGAGTAGAGGCCAATGCCAAAACACTAGTGAAGGTAGATAATGGGAATAACACTTCAAGAGAGAAGAGAGGCTATGTTGGCCCTCTGTTTTGGTCTATTTTTGCTTAAGGAAACCTACTTAATCCTTATATTTTCCATCACATCCATCTCATTTTGATGTATTTTATGCATATTCAAGTATTTAATTTTAATTTTGCAATTTCTAGAAGTTTTTATGAAAATTGAGTTTCAAGTGCAATTTTGGACAGAATCAGAAATTCCCGTAATAGCTATGCGGATGACATATTTGAGATTAGTTGGGATCGAGTTGGATGCATGAATGAAAATTTTGGGAACTAGGATTGAACTAATTCCATTTGGTTTGGTCAAAACAAGCTTTATTAGGCCTGGTAAAGGTTGGTCAAACATGACTAGTCACCCAGAAAATCCCTAGGAAATAAGGAAGTTTTATGATTTCATGGGATTGTCCATATTTCTAGTGATAGATTTTATGGATTCAACTTAGATATATGGATATGAATAGATATGATTGTTAAAGAGACTTTAGATCAATTTGTTTCATAATCTTCTATTTAAGCCAAGACTTTGAAGGCTTATGATATGTAATTTTTGTATAACTTTATGCTGAGACATTTGGATTTTGGAGATTAATTTAATGAACCTGTTCTACTTTCATTTTATTATTCATTGATGTGGATGAGTGACTGAAGTTTCAGAATTTGATAGCAACCTCAAGTGTGCAAGGCAAGGGTGGAGGGCCCCCACTCCAAGCTAAGTACACTTCATTGTTAGATTAGCTTAATTTTCATGAACTGGTTACTTTAGAATTTGTTTACTTGCCTTGTTTCAAATTTTCTTATAAATTGATGTGTGATGATTTATATTATTGGTGAATGTTAGTTTGTTTATCATTTTGGTAAGGGACAACAAAGTGTTCAAGTTGAATTCTCCTACTATTGAATTGATAGATCAAAACTAGAATCCATCTTTGTTATATGCAAGCTGTTTTTCTATGTACTTTCAGTTTTCCAATGATAGCATAATGATGAATGAATTATGATGAAAAATTCCCAAATATATCTTAAGTTAAGAGTCTCCTTCATTGTTTATTTATGCATCTTAAGCTATTGTTAATTCATGATTTCTGATTTCTATTTATTAAGTGATAATTGAGAGAGGACACAAATGGATCTCTTAAGTTAAGAGCCACTTCATCTTTCATATATTGCAAAAGTGAGTTAGAAATTGTTAGTGTAGGCTTATATTTGTAATATGTACTTCTTTAGTTGTTCAAAATTTATCTTCTAAGCTTGGCTATACCTAATATCCATACATTGTGGACTTGCTTCCAAGTTTTACAAACCTGGATTGATAATGAATACTTGTGTTAATTTGTGTTAGTAAATTAGCTCAACATTTTGGCACCATTGCCGAGGAGGAAATTATCAACATAGTCAAATAGAAAGATAAACAAAAACATTAAAAATTTGATAAAACGAAAAGAAAAAAAAATAGTTAAGATATATTTCTTTTGGTTATGTTTCTTTATGCCTAGAAATAAAGATCCTCAAGATTTATTAAACAAAACCCCCATCAATAGAAGTAGGACCGTTAAAGCTAACAACACCAGTTGAGGGTAAACCAACCATTGAGGAATTGGAAGAAAAACAAAGAACATGAAAAAGATTAACTTTAATTGAAAGGCAAACTTCGTTAGCCTGGGAGGTGAAAAGAAAACAAACTCCAACAACAACACCTACTTTAGGAAAACAAAAAGAAATTGTTAAAGAAAAACAACCTATCTTTGAATCCATAGATCAACCCATTTTTGAACAACTTGAGCCTCAAGTTGACATTGAGACAACTAAAGCTATGGTAGAAGAGGGACATGGATCTGTTATTCTTACTCGTGAACAAAGAGTTGAATATGAAAGAAAGCAAAGAGAGTGGAGAAGACACAGAGAGGAAGAGGCAAAACGAGAAAATGATAGGAAAGAAGAAGAGGATAGGAAAATACAAGAAGATGGTGGTGATCAGGAAACTACTTTTTGCTTTCCAATATTGGATACAAGTGTAGTATTAGGAGAAGATATAAAAATGAAAAATATTCCACCTTTTGTATTGCCAAATTTTTATTCAATGTCAACAGAGGATCCTGATTCCTTTATGTTTGAATTTGATATCTTGTGTAGAACTTATGGATACACCAATGACATACACAAACTTTGTCTCTTTCCTGCTACATTGAAAGCAGCAGCCTTAAAATGGTTCATGGGTTTAGGAGAGAAAATAATAGCTTCTTGGGATGAAATGAAATCTATCTTTCTTAAAAAATAACAAGCCTATTGTAGGCTTAGGGACTCAAAAGAGGATGTTTTCAGAATGACACAATAAGAAGACAAGAGTTTAGAAGAATACTTAGAAATATTTGCATATAATCTACAAAAATCTAAACAACACTCTCTAAACCAAGACACCATTCGAACAATCTTTATCAAAGGTATAAGAGATGAATACCTTGACATTGTGAATGTAATGGGCAAGGGTGACATTTCAAACTTGCCATTTAATGAAATTGTAGAATTATGTCAAAAATATTCCAGAGAAAGATAAAAAACGAGAAGGAGAGATGTTAGTTCAAAAGCAACAAAATTAGCAGTAGGAGGAGTAACAAGAGAAAAGATAGGAAGCTTGCTAGAAAACATCAAAAGTGATCTCCTAAGTACATTAGGGACACAAGTAGATGTTCTAAAAGCAAACAAAAAAGAAGAAGAACAAGAACAAATTTTAGCAATCTTTTGTCCCAAATGTAGATAGAAACATGCATTAAGAGAATGTCCTTTGGATAGTGTTCAAGTGTGTGGTCTTTGTAGAGAAAATCATTCAATAGAAAACTATCTAAGGTTGAAGGAATTGCAGATGAATCTAATGAAAGAAGTGCAAGGAACAGAATGTTTCTATTATGTCGCACCAAGAAGACCTTGGCAACTAAGGATTCCTCAACAAAATCTACAACAATTCCCTCAACAAAACTATCAGTATCCACCTCAAAATTTTTGGAATACTCCAATGTCATGGCAAGCTTGGCCTCCACAACAATATCAAAACCAACATGCACAAGGTTGGAGAGGATATGGTTATGGAAATCAGCCACCTCAACAATACCAACAACAATACCAGCAACAATACCAGCAACAATATCAACAGCCATTTCCATACCAACAATACCAGCAATATCCACAATCCATGCCATTTCCATAACAGAATTTTGCATATCCATTATCCATGCCATTTCCGCAACAAAATTCTCCACCACTACTAACACAACCACAACAATTACAAGTACCTTCAAACTAGCCCAGACCAACTCAATTACCAGCCCAGCCAGTGGCAAATCCAAGAAATAAAATGGATAAACTTGCATACAATGTTGAAGCCACATATTTTCCAACGTATTCTATTCTTCCCATAAATGATGTCCATTTAAGGTCTAGAAAGGTGCTTAAAAAGGATTCTCCTCCGATCATAGAAGAACCAAATGAGCGAGGAGAACAACCTGAAACATCACATTCAGAAAGGAAAAACTATTATAATTCAAACACCACCCTATCCTGAGAGGTTAGTAGAGCAACAAATTGAAATGAACCTTCCTGAATTTGACATTTTGGATGAATTGAAAAATGCTTATGTAAAAATTCCCTTATTGAAAGCAATCAAAGAAATACCAATATATGCTAAAATAATAAAGGAATTATGCATCAAGAAAAATGTTAAAAAGAAGAAGGATCCTACTACAATCCAAGTCATTGGAAAATTAGCAAGCCTCATGTCTACAAAAACAACAATAGAAAAATATATTGATCCTGGTATCCCTATGGTTACTATGTCAATAAATAATTTCTCAGTTCCAAACACATTGATAGATTTGGGAGTTGAGATAAATGTAATGACTATAGAGACAATGAAGTATCTGCATTTAAACAACATCATATCTACTTCTACAATCCTAGAGTTAGCCGATAGATCTAAAGTTGTACCAGAAGCAATACTAGAAGATATTATAGTCTCTTTGGATTCATGGGAGTATCCTTTTGACTTCTTCATCTTGCAGCCAAAAACAAATTTGGGAGGACATCCTCCAATCTTAGGCAAACCATGGTTAGCCACTGCTAATGCCTTTATAGGATGCAAATATGGAAGTATGATTATTGCACATAGAGACGAGAGGAGACACATTACACTTTATTCTCCTGCACAATCACCTTCTTTAGAATCAATGCTTGAAGAACAAGAACAACAACAAACCAAATCAGTTCTAAGTATCAATCAAGTCTTTGATCTTAGAGAGGAGGAAGAGAATGAAGATCCAATGGATCTTTTCATCTCAGAACCAAATATTTCAGAGCAGCTTAGAGAGATTCAATATGAAGCTGCAAGTAATCTTTTGAATTAGTGTTTTTAGGAAACTTGTATAATCCAATCCTTGCAAGAATCCTTTACAAACATTTTTCTTGTAAACACAATTATCAATCTAACAACAAAAAAATTTGAGATATATCTCGGAAAACATGTGAACATTGGTAACAATTTGCAATCATCACAAGAACAAGAGGTAATAGCATTATTACAAAAATATTCAAAAGCTTTTGCCTAGGATTATATAGATATGCAAGGAATTTATCCCAACACATGCATTCACCACATCTATATGGATGAACAGATTAAACCAGTACGCCAACCACAAAGACGAATGAATCTCATGATGAAAGAAAGAGTGAAGGAAGAACTACAGAAATTGCTTAAAGTTGGGTTCATCTATCCTATTTCAGATAATCAATGGGTTTATCCACTGGTAATTGTACCAAAGAAAAATGGGAAGTGGAGAATATGTGTGGATTACCGGGAATTGAACAAAGCAACATTAAAAGATCATTTTTCGCTACCATTCATTGACCAGGTTCTAGACTCATTAACTGGGAAGAAATTTTTCTCTTTCTTAGATGGGTTTAGTGGATATAATCAGATTAGAATAACAACAAAAGACTAGGACAGAACAACATTTACCTGCCCATGGGGAACCTATGCATATAATGTTTTTCCATTTGGACTATGTAATGCACATGCAACTTTCCAAAGAGCAGTGCTTGCAATATTTGCTGATCTAATCCATGAATGTGTAGAGGTCTATATGGACGATTTCACGGTATATGGAAACACATACGACAATTGCTTAAAAAATCTTGAGAAATTTTTAAAATGATGCATAGAAACAAATTTGTCCCTGAGTAATGAAAAATGCTACATGATGTTAATCGAAGGGATATTTTTGGGACACCATATTTCCTCATCGGGAATTAAGGTGGATCCAGCTAAAATACAAGTCATTGTGAATTTAATGCCACCTACAACTCAAAAGGAGGTAAGGAGTTTCTTCGGTTATGTAGGCTACTATAGACGATTTATAGAAAACTTTATACAAATAGCACAACCTCTATTCAAGTTACTAGCAAAGAATGTTGAATTCCAATGGACAAATCATTGCAAAAATGAATTTCAGATATTGAAGGAAAAATTATCAATTGCACCCATTCTTCGATGACCAAAATGGTCTTTGCCATTTCATATTTCAATTGATGCATCTGATACTGCTATAGGTGCATCGCCTGGACAGAAGGAAAATCTGTTCAATTATGCTATATACTTCATAAGCAAAAACTTAACACCAGCAGAATTGAACTACATAGTCACAGAGAAAGAAATGTTAGCTATAGTACATGCAGTGAACAAATTTAGGCATTACATAATAGGATACCAAGTATTCATTCATACAGACCATTCAACAATCAAATACTTAATGAACAAATCAATCACAAATGGAAGAATAACAAGATGGTTTTTGCTAATGCAAGAATTTAACATTACAGTTCAAGATCGACTAGGGAAAGACAATCAAGTGGCCGATTTTCTTTCAAGATTACATACACCCAACGATCCAAATCCTATTGTAGATAACTTTCCAGATGAACATTTGTTTGCAATAATAGTAAAAACACCATGGTTTGCAGACATAGCAAACTATCTATCCTATGGAAAATTTCCAACTCAGTCTACAAAGAAACAAAAACGAAATATCATTAGAGAAATCTCTAGGTAGAGTTGGGTAAATGGTGATCTATTTTATACTAGTTCATATTTAATAATAAGAAAATGTATGAGAGAGGATGAAATATTAGAAATCTTGAAAGCATGTCACGATGAACTATGTGGTGGTCATTTTGCAGACAAGCGAACAACCTATAAGGTGCTTCAATTGGGCTACTATTGGCCAGTAATCTTCAAAGTCTCCAAGGCTTATGTCAAGAGATGTGACAGTTGCCAAAGAATAGGGAGACCAATAGTATTAGATGAGGTGCCACTTAAACCACAAGTTCTAATAGAACCATTCGAGCAATGGGCTCTAGATTTTGTGGGACCAATAAATCCACCATCAAATGGAAAGAAATACATCTTGGTATGTACCAATTATGTAACTAAATGGGTGGGAGCAAAAGCAGTCACAAAGGCAACAAAAAATACAGTGGTCACATATTTGAGGAAATATTTGTGATATTTGCCGTGCCTAGACAGATTGTAACTGATCAGGGAGCACAATTTACTTCAAAACTTGTTTGGGATCTTACAGAAAAATATAAGATAAAGCACCAGAAATCAACACCGTATCATCCTCAGGAAAACGGACAAGTGGAAGCAACAAATAAAGTCCTATAAACCATAATGAAAAAAACAATACAACTGAATATAATGTTCTAGTCAGAAAATTTAAGAGATGCACTATGGGCATACAGAATAACATGGAAAAAAACAATTGGTTTAGTCCATACCAATGAGTGTATGGAAAAGAAGTCTTACTACCCATAGAATTTCAGACACACATTTCAGTTGGCAGTGGAACTAGGACTAGAACTGTCTGAAGCACAGCAGCAGTGGATAATGGAATTAAACCAACTGGATGAACATTGACAATAGGCAATAGACACACAACATTGGTGCAGCAGCAAGAAATGAAATGGCACCATAGATTTATCAAGAACAAAACATTCAACAAAGGAGACTGGGCATTATTTTTTGACTCCAAATTCAAAGATTTCAAGGCCAAGTTCACAACACATTGGTTAGGGCCATATGAGATAGAAGAAATATTTAACAATAGAGTTGTTCAAATCAAAACAATTGATCAAGAATCTACATCATTTTTGGTAAATGGACATAGGCTCAAAGTTTACAATAAGCCTATCAACAAAGAAGAATTTATGAAACAACTGACACAAGAGAGCGATCTGGAAGTAATGGAACAATAGAGCCATGTACCTTCTAGTACTCCAGAAGAATGAAAAAAAATACAAAATACAAAATAAATAAAATAAAAATATATATATCTATTATTATATATAATATATATATATATATATAATATATAAACAAACAAAACAAAAAAAGAGTTTGCTAGTGAAAACCAGGCAACTGGCACCAAGCAAACGAGAATTCATAGAGGAAAACCAATTCGTTTTGTACTGTATGAATTCACAACTTCTTGTTCTACTCTTACAACAACTTTGTTTTGCACAAAAACCTCCAAAGAAAAATTACTTGAGGACAAGTTTTCCCATCAGCAAGGGGGAAGGTCGCAAAGGAAACCTAGTTGTGCAACTGAATTGATGACGAAACTTGTATTGTTGGCAGTTGGAACCTGAAATATTTTTGTAATAAATTGCAAAGGGACCTGAAATGTTAGCAAAAACATGTATATATTGCATAAAAATGTATATGACAGTTGCGACTTGAGATATTATGAATCAATTGCAGAGGGACCTGAATGACATCGATAATTAATGGACTAGAATCAATGAAGGATGCTAGAACAGAAGACATAAATAAATTATGTATTTCATTCTATCTAAGACATTTGATCAGAAGACATCATCCAATATTGTCAGGAAAGTACAAGTATTGTGAGTACAAAATTTTGCTCTTACAAATTCAATCTTTTTTTAGAAAATTTTAGAGCTTGTTAAAATTAAGTTAGTACCTGAATGCATATTCATTACATACCCATTATTTTATACCCATTATCCTATGTACATCCTACGTTTACATTCTACATTTATCCTATACCTAATCCTATGCACATCCTATATTTAATTTCTACATTCCATATTCATTCCATAACCCTAACATTCCAAAACCCTAAGTAAAGAACCCTAAGTATTTTTCCTCAAAGCAAAAGGGATCAAATGGGATGCAATAAGTTGAAACCTACACAAACAAATAAAACATTAGTATTATGGGAAATAATTTTAAACATGACCTAAATGGTCATTTTAAAATTAAAGAGATACATTACAAAACATAAGGGATATGTGCATTATGAGATATATTGCAAAACATACAAAATCAAAATGATTTATATATTAAACTTATCATAATGCATAAAAATTAATACTATTGGCAATGTGGTAATACGATGGTGTAAGGTTATCATGGCAAATGTAATATAATACGATGGTGTAAGGTCATCATAGCAAAGCCCGGTGGTAATAAAATGAAAACCCAACAAAAAAATGATGAATGAATATCCGGCGAAGGTGGAAGACAGGATAATAATTCATGCAATCTATGTGGCAACAAAGCAGTACATATGACAGTCAAAGGTTAAGTCATGGCATGGTGAGTTGGTATGCAAGAGGATGGCCACGAATGGATTGGAGGACGGCTACAAATGAATCAAACATAAGCTAAGGTAAAAAGACGAAGATATAATAAGTGAACCTAAGCTATAATCATAATAACAAATGAATGCAAACATAGAAATGATGAACCATATGGTGATGATAGGAGGGTTCGAAATAATTACAAACGGTCCCATTCCTATCGAAATTATTTCAATTTGGATATGTAGCAAAGTTTAATAGTATGAGCATGGCATTCTAGTCAAAGGAACGGCCACAAAGGCATTATTCAATGAAATTTGTACACGACATTCTGATAAGAGGACAACAAACAAATAACAAAATGGTTAAAACATTTTTGAAATAATAGAAGATAAGCCTGTGCATTTAATAGAGAGAGCTCCGCCATTTTTGAAGCCACAGACCTCAGAACCATGAATTTCCTTTGCCATCACATCCATTTGAGGCCCAGGGAAGATGGTAGATGCCATTGGCATACATTTGGAGGAAGTAAAAGTAGTTTGACAAAGAAAAGAAACCGAGAAAAAGGAGATAGAGATATAGTGTTGAGGAACTGGAGAGATAAGAAGGGTAAGCTGAGTAAATTGATGGAAGAAGTGGATTTAGTTAGCAAGAATCTTGTGAAGAGTAAAGGTAAGTGAAAAATCCAATTCATTTCCTTAATGCGATGGAGATTTTGGAGGAAATATCAGGATTTTTCGTCGAGATAATGAACTGTCTGTCATTTATTCAATTTTTGTTTGTGCCACCAGTCAACAAACAGGGGTATTTAATAGTGAGAAACGATATGAAACACAACTAATTGGGCCACGAATCAAGGGGATGATGACACTTCAACAATAGTCAGGTAAATTGATTTCGATCTTCCATGAAATCGCCAAGTTTGTTAATAAAAGAAGTGTTTGTACAGTGAATTTAAATGCACAGGCAGTGGGATTAATTGCACAAGCAATAAACTGTGACATAGCTTCAGGTTAATAAATGATTTTTTAATTGTGGAATGGAAAAAATCAAAACAAAAATCAGTTGATAGATCCAGATCTTCCACAAAATTCTGAAACAGAGTGTCTTATTAAATTTTGATTGCATGTTGAATAATGAAATGAGAAATCTTTGTGTAGTTTTGAACATGTAGTTCTTGAAAAACGCATAGTTCGCCGAGCTTAAAACTACACCTGTGTTTTCAATGACACAAAAATGTGTTTTTATGATCATACAATGTGACAGAAGAACGAGTTTCATTTTGATTGCATAAAGGAATTGGTCAACGAAAAGAGAGTATAGTGTTATAGTTGAATGTGTGAAACAAATTCATTGATTACCAGCAGTGAAGTGTTGTATATTGGTTATTGCATGTTGATTGTATAAACAGTGAAGTAAAAATTTACACACAGTGGCCTCAATTCAACAATTAGTAAATGAAGAAGCGACTCTAGATAGTTTGATGTTATAAGAATATGTTAAGAAAAAAAAAAATCGAAGGGAGGAATTAAGATATGATTTCATTTTTTTTTAATATATTTATTTTCCAAAATAGAGTTCAAGTTATTTCTTAGAGAGGTGTGTATAAAGATGGATATTTGGTTTGCATGAACAGAGCATAGTGTTGGTAAACAGGGACAATATTGTTGTAGAGAGAGACAGGGATTAAAATAGACTAGTTGACCATTCATCAAGGGAAAGGTAAGCCTTCTATAAATTGAACTAGAAAGGATTTTTATGAATAAATGTTTGTTATTTGTCATTATTAAAGCAAAATGAAGTTAATGACACTAGAAGGATATATTCATTGGTTCACAAAAATTATGACTACTAGGATAGAGCTGAAATTTCAAATAGAGAACTAGAGGAAGGAAACAGTAGAAAAGTTGTATCAGGCAGGGTTCATAGGATTCCTACAAAGATTTAATGGCCACAGTGAGGGTATAACAAGGGAATTTGTGAATAATTATACCCATGAGCAAACAAGAGTAGGAAACCTAACCATTCTGGTTACTCATGAATATATTTCCTAAGCATTAGACCTTCCAATGATAGGGGAAAATTATCACGAAGCTCTACATTTCAAGGACAAAGCCTGGATTTTCTTCCTGGAGAAAAACAGAAAGGGAACCTTTGACAGTGCTAAAGGTATACCCAGAGAGTGGTTCAATGAGCCATGGGGAGAACTAGTCTTGATCATCCAAAATTTTTTCACTTGTGACAAGGGATACAATGTGGCACATTTGTATCATATTAGACTCCTTCAACACATTAACGGGGAGGTTAAGATAAACTAACCATATTTCTTCTTTAGAAGTCTCATTAAGATGGTAGAAGCAATAAAAAATGAAAACAAACCAAAAGAAGCACAAGTTTATCATCAGGGGTTTATAAAAGTTTTGGTAGAATATCAAGTAAAAACACAGGGGATGATTTGGAGAGAGTTTTTGAATCAAAACTAGTATGAGGAGCAGGTCATTGAGGAACAAAACAAAGTAGAGCAGGAAACCAGGGGCATTGTGAGTTCACCATTTTATCCCAGAACCAGATCTAAGAAGCAAACCAACATAGTCATGATTGAAAAGGAAACATCCATCATGTCCACTCCTAGGAGGTTTAGGAAGAAGAGCCCAATTGAAACAAGTAGCAAGGACCAGGAAGTGCAAATTACGGAAACATGTTCTACCGAGAAATAGGCAGAGGATATTATTGAGAAAGAAGCTCTAGAGAAAGATTCCTATTTTGATAATGTGGCAGCAACATCATTTGTGAAAAACACACAGGAACTTGAAAGGGAATTACACTTGAGAAAAATTAGAGAATTAACAGATCAAATAGAAATAAATAAGATTATGGAAAAGCACTTGAAAAAGGAAAACAAGGCAAATAAGAGGAATAATTCAAATTTGGTTAAGGAAAATGAGAAATTAACTAAAGAAATAGGAAAACTAAGGAGAAAGAATGATCTACTTTGTAAGCAGGCATTCAAGTGGTTTCAGGAAAAGAACATGTGGAAAAATAAATATGAAAAATAGAAGGTTAAGGCTACTTTGTATAAAGAAGAACATAACACAGAGATGGACTATTAGTTAGAGGAATCACAACAAGAGGCATCAGGGTTCGGAACAACATACACAGTAGGGGTAAGAAGGTCCAAAAGGAATCAACAAGCATGATGACATGCTTGAAGATCAACAAGGGGAGATGTTGGCCCTTAGTTTTGGTCTATTTTTGCTTAAAGAAACTTACTTAATCCTTATATTTTCCATCCATTTTCCATCACATCCATCTCATTTTGATGTATTTTATGCATATTCAAGTATTTAATTTTAATTTTGCAATTTCTAGAAGTTTTTATGAAAATTGAGTTTCAAGGGCAATTTTGGACAAAATCAGAAATTCCCGTAATAGCTATGTGGATGACATATTTTGAGGACACTTGGGCTCGATCTGGATGCATGAATGGAAATCTTGGGAACTAGGACTGAACAAAATCCATTTGGTTCAATCAAAACAAGCTTTATTAGGCCCAGTCAAGGCTAATCAAACATGACTAGTCACCCAAAAAATCCCTAGGAAATAGGGTAGTTTTATGATTTCCTGGGATTGTCCATATTTATAGTGATAGGATGGATGGATTTGACTTAGATAGATGGATATGAATAGATATGATTGTTAGAGAGACTTTAGATCAGTTTGTTTCATAGTCTTCTATTTAATCCAGGACTTTGAAGGCTTATGATATGTAATTTTTGTATAACTTTATGGTGAGACATTTGGATTTTGGAGATTAATTTGAAGAACTTGTTCTACTTTCATTTTGTCATTCATTGATGTGGATGAGTGACTGAAGTTCAGCATTTGATAGTAACCTCAAGTGTGCAAGGCAAGGGTGGAGGGCCCCCACTCCAAGCTAAGTACACTTCATTGTTAGATTAGCTTAATTTTCATGAACTGGTTACTTCAGAATTTGTTTACTTGCTTTGTTTTAGATTTTCTTATGAATTGATGTGCGATGATTTATATTATTGGTAATTCTTAGTTTGTTTATCATTTTAGTAAGAAGGTACAACAAAGTGTTCAAGTTGAATTCTCCTTCTATTGAATTGATAGATCAAAACTAGAATTCATCTTTGTTATATGCAAGCAGCTTTTCTATGTACTTTCAGTTTTCCAATGATAGCATAATGATGAATGAATTATGATGAAAAATGCCCAAAGATATCTTAAGTTAAGAGTCTCCTTCATTGTTTATTTATGCATCTTAAGCTATTGTTAATTCATGATTTCTGAATTCTATTCATTAAGTGATAATTGAGAGAGAAGGACACAAATGGATCTCTTAAGTTAAGAGCCACTTCATCTTTCATACATTGCAAAAGTGAGTTAGAAATTGTTAATACAGGCTTATATTCGTAATATGTACTTCTTTAGTTCTTCAAAATTTATCTTCTAAGCTTGGCTATACTTGATATCCATACACTGTGGGCTTGCCTCCAAGTTTTACAAACTTGGATTGATAATGAATACTTTGTTAATTTGTGTTAATAAATTAGCTCAACAGCCTAATGAGTGAAACCACAAAGAAAAAGTTGGCCAATACTGAAAGGGTTGAAGTACTAAATACATGGATGGAATTTAAGAGAAAAATCTTAGGTAGACGTGAAATTGTTAGACTAGGGAATGTTATAGGAGTCTAATTACCACAGAAGGTGGAGTCAACCTTATTACTTCCACTTTCACTCAACCTAACATACTAACCTGCATGTAGAGGATAATTCAAGAAATAGAAACAATAAACCTTGACATTCCAACCAAAGGTGTGGGAGGAAAGTTTCCATATAATGTGAAGAATGCCAAATAAAATGACCAGAACTCCAGCTACGAAGGACAAGGATAAAATTTGCAATAGGGATTGGTTGGGCTTCACTAAGGTGAGCTAGCTAGAGAGATACAAGTTTCAACTTCCTTACAAATTCTAATCCACAAATTTAAAAAACCACATAAAAATTACACTAAAAAACTCAGATATGTTTCATTAAGAGAAAAATATTTACAATACAATATTGGAATGATTATCATTCGCTATTTACTCTCATACTCCAAACTTCTCCCACACACACACTGTATCATTATACATTTCATTACTAATATATACGAATATTACATTCAATGAACCTCGTGGGTTTAGATCCACTAAGTTAAAATCTATTGGACTTGTATAAGAGAAAAAATGATAAATACGAATTTTTATGACACCTTCCATATTTTCAAAACTATTCCTATCCTAACTACCACGATTTTTTAGATATTTTACATAATTTAGAAATCCTAGAGATTTTTCCAGCTTTTATAAGTTCTAGACTTTTCTGCAGGACTTTCAGAAATTTCCTTTTTGAACTTACCCCTAGATGCTCCTACATCAGACACCCAAGGTAGACAATTATTCATAGACTCTTGTCTATGAGGTCTACCACTTTTCTATAACAATGTACCAACTCCTCTAGGATCCCAAACTTTAAATTGTAACTGATCATTTCCGAGGAAATTTTTTCCTTTACTCATTCTTTCTCTGTCCCATACTTTATTATGTTGTTATCCATTTAATTTTCTAGCATAATTTCTCTCAGCTGACTGCATTCTTTGACTAAATTGTTTCTTCTCCTTTCCATACATGCTCTTGGAATGTTGCTTCATAAGTTTCCATAACTCAAAAATATCTTTGTTGAATTTGTTTCTTGAATGAAGCTTGTTGTTAACTTTTGATGGTTGCATCTTATTTTTAGGCATGATACTATTGTATGAAACACTAATATTTTTCTTTGAACCAACTAAATTTTCCACCTCTATGCAATCTTCATCTCTTGCGAACCAGCTTTTCAAAAATGTCATATCTTCCTCAAAAACTCTAAAAAGATGTTTTAAATGTTGTACGCAATGTTGAATTTCATCTTCAGGAAATCACATAGATTCTATCTCCCTAATCACAACTTCATGGTCATCATTCCTCTTTGTACCTCCTTTCACAAGCAATGCATTTAAGTGTTGCTATTCATCCTAGCTTAGAACAAAGTAAGAGTTTTTTCCTCCTTCACCTTC
The DNA here is from genome assembly GCA_000404065.3 of Pinus taeda. Taxonomy (NCBI): domain Eukaryota; kingdom Viridiplantae; phylum Streptophyta; class Pinopsida; order Pinales; family Pinaceae; genus Pinus; species Pinus taeda. Next base: position 257,823 of record APFE030860289.1, on the reverse strand, counting down.
ATTACTTGTAACAAAATTTGCATTCTGCTCTTCCTCTGATTTTGTGATAGTTGTAAGAAACTATCCACCATATTTCATAACTACATCCACAGAAAATTCATTAGTTTTAAAAATATGCGAATCTTGGATCTCATTCATTGCTTCGTCCTCATTCTATCTAAGCAATGGCCCTTTCTCTAGGTCAAAATAGTGCACTTTTTCTGCCTTGAGTTCCCCTTATTTCAGCCAGGTTCTTATCATGTGCCTCATCTTCTTTCGTAGCTTTCTTACAAACAATTCTTTAACCAACCATTTAACTTTCCTCTTAAAAATTGATTTGCATTTCTGGTCTTCCTCATATTTCTGTAGCTGCTCCATAAGTACATTTAGTTGTACATAAATCTTAGTGAGTTCCCTATCAAACTCCTCATCACTCAACTTCCTCTTTATGTCGTTTTCCTTGACATCTTCTTTGATTCCTTCTCCTGTGGCTTTCACCTGAACCTTTGTAATGACCCTTTGTGGTCATCATTTTCTGTAATTTTGTGAGCTTCTCCATGCTCAACAACAAACTGCAACCAAGCCTCTCCTCTGTAGCAAGTCTCCTCTTCTTTCTACTCGGTACCTCATCAAGATTTCTTTACTAGCTTGACCTTTTAGTATTTTCTTTGGTTCTCTCCTTAGAACCTTCTCGAGCACTCCTCTGATCCTTTGGTTGTTGCACTTACTCGGTTTACTTCTTTTGAGAACTTCCTCTACTACAAGGTTCTTTTGCCACATTTTTTTCTATTGTTCTCTTTGTCACAACTTCCAAGCTATGATCCATTATCACTCTCCTTTAGTTGCTACTTGCAAACATCAATTTCTCTACACAAATCAATTTAGAAATATAGAGACTAATTTACCTACTGCACTTCTATAATTCTCCAACCTTCTTCTGCTACACAACTCTAATGTTTGTATAATCAACTACCTTGCCTTTCAATCTCAAAGAGTATAGTAATCTCTAATTCTATTCTCTAAAGAGCTAACCAATTTTCATACCAAACAATGATGCAAGTTGCAACTACCCTGCAAATTCTAATAAACAAATTTAAAAACCCACACAACAATTACACTCAAAAACTCAGATATATTTCATTAAGACCAAAATATTTACATTATAATATTGGCCTGATTATCATTGGCCATTTACTCTCATACTCCACACTTCTCCCCCACACACTCTCTATCATTATACATTTCATGACTAATATATACAAAGATTACATTCAATGAACCTCGTGGGTTCAAATCCACTAATTTAAGTTCTATTGGACTTGTATAAGGGAAAAATCGACAAAGATAGATTTTTGTGACACCTTCCATATTTCAAAAAATAATGTTATCCTAACTACCATGATTTTCTAGAGCTTTTACATAATTTAGAAATCCTAGAGATTTTTCCAACTTTTATAGGGTTTAGAATTTTTTGCAAGATTTTCAAAATTTTCATTTTTGAATATACCCTTAGATGCTCCTACATCACAGAACTCCTCATGGAGAGAGCTCAAAGCCTAAGATGGGATAACTAACCACGAGGTGAATTTTCTAGTGTTAGAGTGCAAACAGGCTCACACTAGATGGGGAGCCAATTTATAATCAAACAAATCCATTCATTTCCCACATGGGGATGAGACCGTCTTGACAAAGTGATTTCTCCATAAGACTTCTGTGGTACATGGTCTTAGGATCGATGATTCAGTGTAATGTTCACCTCAAGCGAGGTGTTGACTTTTAGAATACATTTATTGCCTTGTGGGGTTGTGGTGCCATGTCTTCTGTGCCAGTTGGCCAAGAAGGGTGCTGGTAGTTGCCCCACTGCTCAACCCCATGCCCTTTTGCTTGGAAACCAAGGGGCCTTCACTAGGGGAGAAATACCATATCACATGTGTTCATATTTTGGGATATATAATGAGGAAAAATGCCATAATATATTGAATATATAAGAGAGGGTAAATAGCTTTTGTATTGGCAAGTATAAAAAATGGAGCTAAAAATTAATGAAAAATATAAAGGGTTCTAAAAAATGTTAATGAAAAAAAGGATAACTACAATATCTAGTGAAAGTATTGATTCTTTTAAATTGGGAAGGTGCATTGGGTTTGTATTGGTAGGGGGTTAAATAATGTGATTTGTATAGGTATTTTCTAATATGTAGTCAAATTAAGTGTATTGTTTAGTATGCCATGAATGCACATGATATGTCAAAGGTTCATTGAGTGAAAACGCCGATTTTGAAAACACCCCATCCAAAATCTTATTTAACAATATTAATATAAAAACCTTCCTTAAATTATTTCAATACCAATTTGTATATTATTTATTTTTGGAGTAGTTTAATTATTATATGTTTTTGCCTTTTTATTGAAATTTGTTTGATACAGGTTTTGGTAAGATTCTGAATTTTAGTGGTTTGAAATGTGTTTTTAATGTATAAATAGATTCAATGCCATGGGAAACCCAATAGCACTCATTTCTACATATTACACAACTAAAACCTACAATTGTAAAGAATCCTTGCTGAATTTATAGAAAAATTGGCTAAAATATATAAAAATTGTAAAAAGATATAACAATGATACCACTACTTTATCTTTTCAGCAAATAATAATATTTAAAATGTTTGTATTTTCATATTTACACAAATATGAGTGGAAAAAAATGTTACATAAAAATAGATAGATTTTTTTTAAATGTGTACAAAATTAAAAAGTTATTTCTATATTAATCTTTCAAAAAATTATAATAACTAAAATTAATGTTAATAATTTTTCGGTTGAGAATCATTGTATAGAGAGATGTTTTAAGATGGAAGGGATCTTGTAATGTCTTGTCCTATCCTATTAAACATTTTGATCATGTCAAATTACATAACAATAAAATTTAAAATTTAAATTAAATTATTAATTTAAATTAAGTTGAGGTAAAATAATGAATTTATAATTAGCAGCGTTTATATTATGTAAATATTTTGACTCTGGATTTTGATAACCTATGTTTTTTCCATGGTATTCTAATGAATTTTCCACACATAAAAATAACCATGCAATTTGCGGTGTCAAATTTGAGATTTGATTTTTTTTGTGAGAGCTATATATAAATATAAAAGATTCACAAAGCCACTTTGTTCAAATGTCAATTTGTTGTGACATTAACAGATTCATAGAATCTTTTAGCAATATGATATCATGTGAATCATGTTTTTTGAAATACATTTTATGTTATGCATTTTTTTATAATTAACTATCTTTTATGTAAGTAAAAGAAAATTCTCAAACCAAAAACGTCAATTTGTTGTGACATTAACCGATTCATAGAATCTTTTAGTAAAAGAATATGATATGATGTGAATAATGTTTTTTAAAATACATTTTATGTTATGCATTCTTTTATTTTTTATAATTAATTATTTTTATGTTATGCATTCTTTTAATTTTTTATAATTAATTATCTTTTATATAAATAAAAGAAAATCTACTACCAATATAAAAAGTTGGCTAATTATCAATTAATTTATCTGAGTATGGGCTTCTAGTGCATCTTTGATTTTCATTTCCTTTCTTTTATTTTTGTATAATTAATTTTTTTTACGGCAAGAGAGGTAGTAGCCTCACAACTTGTGTTACACGGGGTCGATTTTGACCATTACCTTTATAACCATTGGGAGCTGCGCCCGCCCCTCTGTACAGCTCAAGGGTAAGTCTGCGAGATTTGAACTTGTGACCTTCAGTGCGGAGCCCACCTTATTAAACGAACTTCACCACATTGTGATTACCAACTGGCTACCCAATGAACTTATTTTTGTATAATTAATTATCTGTTAGGTAAATAAAGAAAATTCTCCGAACAAAAATAAAACGTTTGAGAAATATCAAATAATTTACACCTCTGATTTTCATTTTCTTTCTTTTATTTTTGTATAATTAATTTTATTTTACGTAAATAAAAGAAAATTCTCTTGACCAAAAATAAAAGTTTGCGAATTATCAAATAATTTATCTCAGTATGGGCTTCCAACGAACCTCTGATTTTCATTTTCTTTTGTCAAGCCGTTAGTTCTCTGATTTTCGTCCGTTAGTTCTCTGATTTTCGTTTTCTTCATCAAGCTGTTAGTTCTTTGTTGGCACCAAGAAGTATAGGTTTTGTATGAATAAAAACCAATCCTCACAAAAGTTCCTTTAAGTCTTTAGTGAATAGTCTTTATTTGGCTGCGGGCTTCCACTATAGTTGTGTAGTTCGGCGGAGATTGCCACAACTAACCCAATTCGTCGCAACTAAACCATGTTCAATTCTCATCACAAATTTGGAATAGCTATATTTAAAATGTCCCATACTTTAACTGTTTTGATAGCTCCGCCAGGAAAATAGCAAAATGTGCCTACGAGTGCGCAGTAAAATGGTGTCCTGTGATTCACTAGGGCATTATCAATCCCCAAAAATATGTTCCACATTGATCCAGTAGATGTTTGACAGAGATCTAGTAGGGTTTAATACAGCTAACCCAAATTTAATTATATGTTTAATTAAAACATTTAGAAAAACAAAGCTAGCATACATCCTATCTTAAGAGAAGCTTAGGTTCGGTGCTTTTCTTTAATTCTGTCAATGGCTATTGATAATTTCCATAGTTAATGAATGTTCATAATCTACATACCAACAATTTATTGACTCATAACAAATATCGAGGAACAACCCCAATCTGGTCATTTATAGTAGAGAAAAAAGAAAGTGTATTTTAATGGTAGAGGGTTAGTAAAGGACTTCGTAAATTATATAGAATAAATACCTGAAGTATATATGCTAATCCACACAGAGCGGAGTAGAAATGTATCAAGTACACGGAGGCTTTTAAAATATATGGCTAAAATAAATCTACACAGGAAAATTGAATTGTCTCGACTCCACTTAACATCACTATTTAGCTATTTGTGTAAATGATGGAAAAACACCCCCTACACAATTTTTATAAAATTTGATAAATAGAATTTCCAAAAAAAAGAGGGAAAAGGTTAGAATTTTTTTCTAATTATAAATTTTAATTTTAAAAAATAATTATATATTAACGTCACTTTGTTTCCATAGTGTTAACTTTTTTTTAATAATAAATAATAGAAATCCTAATTTGTTTAAATATTTTGATTTATGCATCTAAGTAAGTAAATGATTATGGCTGCATAAGTTTAGGGAATGTGGGAAGTTTGGGAACTTGGATGGCTAGAGTTCTCGAAAATTTCGAGGGAAATAGCTAATGGGGGAGTGGTAATATTATATAATAAAAAATAAAAAAATGTTTTTAATCATATAATTTATATAATAATCAAAATATTTCAAATATTAAAATCAATTTAAAATTTTAATTCATTATATCAATACCAAATTCAAAACTGTAAATGATTCAAGAGACACTTTTGAATTTAAGAAACATAGTGAAAATCAAAGAACTTGTCATATTAATATTCATATTGCTAGCATGCCCAATGTAGCACATAGTAACAAAGAATGACAAATGCCCAAAGTGGCAAAGTAATACATAGTCCAAAAATGCTCAAAGGCTAAACATAACATTAAAGACTAAAGTTGAAGATGATCATAAAGTGCAATCTTCAACATCAAGACTATCCAATATCATCATCATCATCATCAATATCAAGATCACCTACAATGCTACCCAAAGGTATGCCAACTAAACCTGCATCTAGTGAAGGATTATCCTCATCATTATGAATCTGAGAAGCCTCCTCAACATCAACATCCCATTTTCTTGCACGGCCCTCTAAATACTCATGTAGCTTCCTTAAGCAAACTTGAAGACTACTATGCATAAAACCAATTTCTTTGCTCTCTTAGAGGTAAGCTTGTTCCTCATAACAGAGTGAATGAAACTATAAGTAGGCCAATTCCTTTCAGCTGCCGAGGATTCCTTTGTGCATAAATGTTGATGTCCACCCTTGCATCTTGAGAGAATTTGGAAAGTTTAAGGTAGTAAAATCTAAAAATTGTTCCCGCATTATAGTTGCTTCATTAGAAGTAAAGATTTTGCTTATGGCATCAAGAAAGCCTTGTTTCATTTCTTCATCATCAATGGGTAGAACTCTATTTGGTCTCTCCATTTACCACTTTGGATTAAGGGCATAATCAGCCATGTGAAAAAAGGTATTGAGTTTGATCTATCTCTTCCCTATTATGATATGAATTTCATTGAAAATCTCCAAAGAGGGTTTCTATCCCAAATGATGTGCCTTATCTTGCCTACCATGCTATAAATACATTCATAAACTTCTCTAAGGGTGGGGGAATCAAAATTTGCATACCTAATTGACTCCATAATTGGAGCTGTGAAAGAAACAACATATCTACAATCAAACCACTCATCATCATTGAGAAGTTGATCTCTTATCTTCTTTGCCTGCATTGATTTAGATTCAGACCATGCATTCCACTCTTGGGAAACAACAGTGGCTTGTAAGGATGCATGCACCTCAACCATACGTTGAAGATGAATGAATTATGTAGCATATCTTGTTTCTGTAGGTTTCAAAAACCTCTTCCTTGAATACACCCTATAGATTACTAAAGAGACATAGTGGTTGAAAATGTACATGTGTGCATCTCTTGCATCTAAAATGAGTTTTGCAATCCAAGATATTTTTCCAATGTCTTTGAGGACATTATTCAGGGCATGTACATAACAAGGAGTTCAAAAGATATGCCTATATCCAATTTTAACCATCAAACCCATTGCTTTGGAAACAGGGGTTGCATCTGTGATTACATGTACTACATTTGATGGACCAAGCTCCTCAATTGTTTCTTTCAATAAACATGAAGGTAGAATCATTTAGTTTCCCACTACAATCAACTACTCTTAAAAAATAGGGCCCAACTGGAGATGTAACAATAATATTCAAAAATGGCCTTTGTTGAATGTATGTCCAACCATCCATAACTATTGAACATCCTGAATAAATCCAATATTGTTTAAGGGGGACCATAAATCCCTTTATTCTTGTCACCCCCTTATCTAACAATGATGTCCTCATTTTGTTGTAATTTGGAGGTGCATATCCTGATCCAACAACTATGATTTTTTGCACCATTTCTTTGTAATGTGAAGAACGGGTAGAATTAAATGAAATTCCATTTGCCATAAAAAATCAACAATAACATCATTAGCCTCATCCCTATGTACTACATTGTAGATTTTGGAAATTTGTTCCTGAGAAAAACTAACAGACCTCTTAATCCTTCCAGAAGTAGACTCTCCCCAAAAATAGACTCCCTCACAGACTCAAATTGGTTTGATGCATTTTGATTAACTGAATCTTCCATATCATGGGAAGAAGATCTAGGTACTTTAGAATTACTATCATTGTCCAAGTTGATTACATTGGATCTTAGGGAAGTCATATGAACCTTTCTCAACTTCATCCTTTTCAAAATAGTACATGTACAACCTTTTACAGCATCACCAGATAGGGATAGAAGATGATGCCACAACCTAGTGTAGCTTCCTTTAAACACATGGTTACACAATGTGCACATCCATTCTTCACAACCACCACAATTATTTTTCTTGTTTTTAGTAATTTTCTTCACAAACTTTAACAAGGGTTTCTTTGGGGTTTGTGCTTTGTTGGATTTGACCACTTGGAATTGGAGGAAGAGAAGAATTTTCATATCTACTGGTTGGTATTGAACTGCCACCCGATTTCCTTGATTAATACAAGAGAAAAAAAATACATTATAAACAAAATGTACAATTAGAAATAAAAAAATAACATGTACTTATATACAAAAATACAAATATACCTATCAAGTTTTGCCTATGAATTCAAAATTTGAACCAACAATAAGGCTTAACAATGGAAATTTGAGCTTTTTGGATTGTGATAGGAATGAAAGAAATATTAATCATGGAGATATCTAGCCACATCAGATCAAATTTAAACCTGTTTGCAAGTCATAACAACAAATCATTTTTCCGAGACTCAAGTTTGCTTGCTGCCCTTAAAACATAACTTAAAATTAATCAACATAAAATTATATACTAAACCTAGAGGACATATAGTATTTATTATGAGATATATAATAAATACATTATTTGGGATACACTATATAATATATTATATGAGATATAGTATATAATAAAAATTTCATGATAACAAATATTAAATACTAATACCAAATTAGATACCCTATCTCTAGATATATGACCCCATTACAACAAAAACAATTTTTACAAAAAAAATAATTTTATACTAATTATGTACAAGCATAATAAGCAAGACTATTGCAAGAAACTAATTTTACACTAACTATGTACGGGAAACATCATAAAAAAGGATACAAAGAAACAAATTCACTAGTTGTCTTCTGATTAACAAAATGACTCAATTTACAAAATAAAAATAAGCATTAAATTTTAATTTTACACCAACCACTCATTTGTAATTTTATAAATGCCTATAAAAACTCTTAATACATGTTAATCCATAAAAAACATAAAAGGATATATCTCCATAGATAACCAAATGAGATGTTGTTTGTTGGACGTAAATATTGAATTCTACCATAAAGTCTGATCTGCAATCTACATTAAACAAGATTTTAAGTGGAAGATAATAATGGTTTTTCATGTGTATAAGAGGAGGAATTTTATGGCAAGGGAGGATTGGCCCCTCATCATGTTCTGCTATTGCTCCTTCTTTCAGTTTCATCCCCAAGTTCCTAGTCTCAAGTAACTTCAAATTCCACTCAGGAATGTAAAACTTGCTGGAACGAGAAACCTTCCAATCGAAGTTCCTTCTGACCCCAACAATCTCGACTAGTAGCATAAGAAAGAATTTTACAACAATGACATAATCAATAGAAGAAAAAAATCGCAGAAAACGGATATGTGAATCTTACAATCTAAAATATGCCTAGGAAACCGATATGCAAATCTTACAATCTAAGGCACACGCTTCGCAAATTGAATTTTACAATCTTACAATATTTATGCAAATCTTACAATCTTTTGTAGTAAAAAGACGAATCTTACAATCTTACAATTTTTATGCAAATCTTAAATCTTACAATATTACAAACCAATATGCGAATCTTATAATCTTTTACAGTAAAAAGGTTCCCAACAAACCAATATGTGAATCTTACAATCTAAGACAGGGGAGGTGGTCAATTGTAGTAAAAAGACGCCCAACAAAACACAAAATCACGTGAGATGGTGGATACAATATTTAAAACCAGTGGGATTGATGCCTATTAAGCATAAATAATGTCCAGGTTTATATTGTTTTGCACTAATTGTATCTACTATGAGACATCTCCAATCAACAAACATGAAATATATTAAAAATGTAGCAAATGCTTGAATCAGATAGAATGGAAGAACAACAACCAAGTAAAAAAGTACCACCCAAGATGTACTTCTGCAAAATGCTCTATAGATACAAGAAAGCAACCATAGTAACCAACATGCCTATGGGGAAAAGTTGAAAACAAAATAGAACTGCACCATTACCTAAACCTCTAAAGGGCAAAACAATAGGTTGATTGTTGAAGGGTGTACCGGTCATAAACTGTTTGTTTTCAACCATTGTTTGCTCTCAACTGTGAGTTCACAATGGTCCCGCTCTCAACAACAAACATCAAACCTACGTTAGTAGGTGTTTCGCTCTCAACACCAAACAACAGACCTCAACAAAAACAACAAACATGCGCTCATAATTATCTTGCTCTCAACAAAAAACAACAACCTCAACGATGGAGTGAGAGGAGGTCGAGGAACCAGTATTTATGGAGGAATTGGAGATTTATTTTGGCACTAAAAAACAAATTCCCACCATTTTTTGTCCATTCAACTATGGGCACACTGGGAACTCTACAAAATCCGCTCCCGAGTTCTCGATCTGTAGCTTCAAAACTTCAGAAATCGTCCAAAGCTCCTGTGGTTGTTCCCTCTTAAAACGGAACGTTCCCTTGTAGCTCCAAAGCTCCCAGGAGCGTGGGAACCACGAGAACAAGTTTCCCAATTCTCAGGAGCAGTTTCCGAGTAACATAGGTAAATAGGTATATTCATGCAAATTAACATTTTTTCTTTTTTTCTAAAAATTGATGATGAGGATTAACTGTGTGTATTTGTGATAATTGATTGGAATGCAGTTATTATTTAGGCATTTAAAAGATTGTATGTAATTTTACAATTATTTGTAAACCAATTTTATAAACCTTATAATTTTATGTTTTTTCCAAATCAATTTATAAATTTGGGAATTTGATAATTGTTATTTAACTTTTAATGATTGTTGTTTAATTTAAATTTGCCTTATAGCTTATATTTGGATAGACTAAAACATATAATTTAATTTAACTATTTTAATTTAACTTTAAAATTTGTTCTTCTATATAGCTTAATTAAATTTTATAAATTAAACTATATTTTATAACATGTAGTTTAATTAATATTTACTAATATTATTATCAAATATTAATTAATAATAATAAAGGTTCTCTTATTGGGTTCTTTTATATAGTTTAATTAAATTTTATAAATTAAACTAATTTTATAATATGTAGTTTAATTAATATTTACTAATATTATTATTAAATACTAATAACGGTTTCTTAGTAGAAAGAGATTATGGAAAACTTCTTATTAATATTAGTTAAGATTTGAGTATTTGCATTATACATCTTCATTTTACTGTAGATATTAATTTCTGGTGATGTGTATTGATTTTTGTGTCACAATAATAACAAGATGGGTGATATGGAAGTTGGGGAATATGAAGAACAGAAAATGAATAGGAATGAACAAAAAGCAAATAGAAAGTCCACAGAGAACCCAACTCCTAGAATGACCCACATATGTTTAAGTAAGATTTGATACTTATATGGACTACTATGGGATGAATCACGGCCGCAAAGAATTCCTATTCTACCTATTGAAAGAGGTAAAAGAAAACAACATACTTTGATCTTGTTTAAACTCAACAATCCATAAGTCATAAGGATTGACTATCATAAGGATTGACTTTGGAGAAAGCTACACTTAATATTGGGAAGAAAGAGAGAGATGGTATGACGTTTATTCTGATATGTTGAGTTAAAGGTATGAATGATCTACAATTTCAACCTCCCTTTATCATATCAACGATATGAAAATAACATTTGTGAGAAAAATAAAAGAGAACATATTAAGATGGATCACAATGTCAAATATTTGTAATTAACTATATTTATATTATTTACATTTATCCATCTTTCAAAATTGTAAATTCATATTTAATTAAGCTTATAAGTTTATTCATAATTTATTCATATTCTATATAAGCTTATTAAAATTAAAACTAGCATAGATCCATTTTAACTCCAAACTCATCAGAGATCAAATCTCTTAAAATGTAAGACTCTTTAAAGTGAAAAAAAAACACCAACTTAAAACTATTCAACCAAACCATCTCTTAAAACACGGAAATAAATAAATCATTTATTCTATTTTCAACTGTAACTAATTTCTTAACCAAATCTTAATACAAACCAAGTTATTATAAACTCTTCAATTTCCAATCCAAATGCTACCTCTGATTTATCCAAGAACATAAATTTAGAAAAAAAAAACTTAAGTTTCTAACAATAAACTAATAAAACATACACATTAATTTATACTACAAATTAAGTTCAATATCTAACATATTTTAGAAATAAATACGAATTTACAAAACACAGCACCCCTTAAAATTGTGTCGAAATTAAATTCAAAACACTGCACCATGCTTAGATTCTCCCTGAAAAACTTTGTTTAATCGATTACCCATAGTCACACAGTTCCAAGTTTTTTTTGTTGTTGCTTTTTTTTTTAAATTTGATAGATATTTGTTATAATTTTAGTTGATTTATAAATTTACAATACAATTGATCCAATTTTATTTTAATATTGAATCTCTTTATATAAAATAAACATATTTTAAACCATCAAAAGTTACAATCTTATTATAATTAAATTTGTACCTAAAATTTAGAATAATTACACAACATAGTTATAGTCTTATTATAATTAAATTTGTACCTAAAATTTAGAATAATTACACAACATAGTTATAGGATCCTAAATATCAGATAAATAGAAATGTTAAATATCACATACATAGAAAGAATTGTATTGTCTCCTTGCTTTAGCTTTTGCGAAGTGGCCATGTTAAAATGACACTTTGCGCAAATTTTTGACCTGTTTCCAGAGACAATTAGTGAAAACATTTAAAAGATTGTTGATGTTCCCTCCTTTCGGAAAACAAATCAATTGAGATATGATAGTACTGTTGGCAGTCAGGTCCAGTAAGATGGGAACTCTGGAACATGTTTCTTTCTGAGCATAGTCATAACAGGTCTGGGGATCCCTTATAGTCAGTCCCCACTGTCTGGAAATGTAAAGCACCGAGTAGTGTCATGTGTAAAGCAATATTGTTAGATCCGGAACAGTATAATATGATAATATTTACAAAGTTAACCATCATGTTGAATAGGAAAATAAATTATATGATAAGATTCACAAACTTAATCATCAGTTAATTTGGATCTTGCATACAAAAATAAATGGGGTTAAAATCCTGAGTGTAAGTGGATTGCAAATTCAAAAAATATTTGAGTGTAAGTGGATTGAAGATTCAAAGAATATTCGAGTGTAAGTAGATTGCGGATTTAAAAAATATATTGGAATCGGATATAATTGAATATTCCAAAAATCTACCATATACTTAAAAACGGAGTTGTCTATAATGCGACTTTTTAAAGATTTGTTGACGGAATTGTGTGGAAGAAATTGAAGTTAAATCTTGATTTGTTGCAGTTAAAATGGTTTTTTAACTGCATATTTGGATTCAGCACCCTGCAAAACCCCTGGGACGTTTTGATTGTGCAGAAACTAGCTATCAAACTTGAGATTCCAATAAATTGCTGCCTGATTTTGGCCGAAAAAACCCACCAAAAAAACTTTCAAAAAATCGCATTATAGACAACGGCCTTAAAAACGCCCTAAAATTTTTATGTTTTAAAAATAGATGTGAGTATCGTATTTTATGTTTTATAATTTGTTTATGTTGCTATAGAATCTGGGTCGAGTTTACGATGCGGCGTTATTAAAGAGTTGCCTGCGTCAACCGGAGTGTCAGTTCTGTCATTGAGTAAACCAAGAAATTGTGGAGAAGCAAACCCAAACACGTCACATGCAATGGCAGAGAAGAGCAGCCCAATGCCAGAAATGACAGAAACAGCTGTATGACTCTGAATTTTGAAAGTCCTTCACTGAACGCGCCAAATTATGACTACAAAATTTAAGGTCAAATGCTTAACTTCATAATAATTAATGCAACAAGCTCATGCAAACATGGAAGCAAGCTCATGCAGACATGGAACTTGGAAGTACATGTTACGCTATCGAATCATTGGTTGGAAGTTCGTATTATCCCAAATATCATATATCTAGCAGTTGGATTAGACATTCATGGAAAATATAAATCTCGATAATTTAGGTCAGGTTTCCACCAGTTCCTCAAAATGCATAATTATCTTCAAAGTTTGGTATTTGGTATTGTTTTATGTTTGGCTTTGCTCTTCTTTTATCCTCTTCAGAAATTTGTTGGTATTTGGTATTATTTTTTTTATATAGGTTTTGCTTTTTTTTTAATATATTTATTAGAATTACATATTACTCAGGAAATTTTTGATAAATTCATTTTTTCATTAAAAAACAATAAAATATCAATCAGAACTATAATAAACCCAATTTCAAAACCTTTGAAGCTATTTACCATCAGAACTATAATAAACCCAATTTCAAAGCCTTTGAAGCTATTTAACATGTTAATGTGTGCGAGATTAATATAATCAGGTGGTTACAGTTTCTTATACATCTATTATACTCTTACTAATGTAGATATTCAATCATGTAATATTATTAGTAAGCTACTAGGAGCCCGTATAAAATATTCTTAATTTATGTTTATAAATATATTGGTAAAGAATTTAATTCATGAAGTGTAAATTGATTAATTAGTATGAAATTTAGTTTTATTCAATCATTTATTTAAAATTTATTAAATTTTATTACACAATTAAAAAGGGGTGAACACGGTTTTATAACACATTAAAGTTTAAAACAAAAAATTTCATATAATTTATATTATAACATCTTACAAATGAATAAAAAACCATAAATAAATAAAGCATTCACTTTATGTGGATTTCTTTTAACGTTAATGAATTCATTTTCACAATCATACGAAGATGCATGTGATAATTCACATGAGTTCATTGTCTCAATCATAGAGAAATAATAGTAGTTCATGCTTAAGGATTTTAATATAAAACAAGGGAGGTTCAATGGCAGTTAGTACTTGCTTTGAGTGGGAAGCGGGGTTTGAGTGTCGAACCAATTATCGCTTTTGATTTCATTAAGTAGGCTATGGTTCTATATATTTTCCAGTGAGAGATGTGATTATGAACTATTCCAAAAATTATGGTGCTCGAATTTATATAGTAATTTATATGTATACATAAGTTGTGACGACATCAGGCTTGGTTTCTCATCTCGTGTTGAGCCATTAGCCGGGTCATAGCATATACAAAGGGATATGGGTTTTCAAAACATTGTGCTCTGCTTCCTTACTCATGTTCGATCTACCTCTGCCTCTGCCTTTTATATAAATGTTTCTGGTCTCGAATAAACGGGTTATGGTTTTGGATCTTAATCCGTATTTGAAACTAATGACTCAGATGCTTGTTATCGATATCGATAGGAAGGGATACCAGTCTACTTTACTAAATGATTGGCTTCATGTGAAGCTCCAACGTGGAAATAGGCCATAATAACACCTGCGAAACCGGCAGCCATAATAACACATGCCAAACTGACACTCTATTTCTAAATAGCTTTGACTTATTACTAGTTAGCGGAACCCTCATTATAGATTGTTAGACATTTTATAATCTGTGTTTTGAAGAAGATTGTTAGTTATGCCTTGCAGAGCCATTCACAGAGATAAATATACATCAATTTGATCATGATACAAGATAAGAAAATGGGTGGAGTCCATGCATGCGTTGACTTCTATGGACTCAATGAGGCCTGCATGCATGACCGTTTTATGAGTCTCTTTAGTGATGAGAGTCTTTCTTCGATAATGGGTTATTTCCTTCGTTGGATCATTTGATTTCTTTGTCCAAGGTTAGTTAGTTCAATGGGTTACTACTAAGGCTAGTATGTTCATTTTTATGGGACTAGCCTAGAATTTGGATGAAAGAAAATCTATCTTTTGAGGTTGGAGTAAGTTTGTAAGCAATTGATGGCATCCTACTGATCATAGAGAAACGTTCATAAATGGCCTTACTCATTACCAAAAGCTACTCTCAATTTTATCAACATTGATTGAGAACTTTACATCGACTTGCTAATTGACAACGATCAACTTAATGACAAGTGGTTGGTGGGCCTATTTAGCTTGCTAGGACATTTTGATAGGATGTGTTGCCGGACCAATGACACCGCTGATTTCATTTACCATCCATTTCAAAGAGGGAAAGGAAGGGGTTCTGAGTAACGAACTGTAAGAGGGAGGAGATTCCAAATTGGAGAGAGTTAAGTGGGAATAACCTATTGTAGAAGCTACAACCACCCTCCAAAATTTTTCCTTCGCTTAGTTTTGGAGCCTCCCTCCTCGAAATCATCGCACCGATCCTGCATTGATTAGGTACTTGTGCTTATTTGATTTTATCTGTCATTTAACAACTTGTGTTCAACTCACTTGTCCCGCCGGTCAACCACAAGCACATCCAACACTTGGTTCACACTCGGTCAGTGAGTTGTCGGGCAAAACTGCACAAACCTGGAGGACAACTTGTCTTCCCCTCAGGAAATGTGCAAAGCAGCCTAGGAGCTTCCCTACACTCAGAAATTGCATAGAGCAGGCTAGCGAGTCTTGCTCTGGAAATTGCGCAGAGCGAGCCAACTAGCATTGCTCTCCAAAAATGCATAGTTCCATCTAATTGTACTGCCATTCAGAAATGCATAGAAGTGGCACAACTGAACTATTCTCCATAAATGCGCAGATTAACATAGACCAGTCACACTGTTATCCAAAATTGCGCAGAATAGGTCAACTTCACTGCTCCCCAAATATTCGTAGAGCAACCCAATATCACTACTCTAGAAAATTACACAGACCAGCTAGGGCCACCCAGTCTAGAAACATCACAAAATTTTTCCCTCATTGGCTATCTGTTGCATGTGCCGGCAGGTTGCCTAATTCCCTCTACAATTGCACAATCCTTCTTTGCATGCGGGAAAACTTTTCTCAAAAAAGAAAAAAGAAAAAAAGCCAAAAAAAACATCCCTAGATTTTAGGGATCATTTTTTAGTAGCAGGAGTTACACACAAAACTATTTTTAGAAACTCCTTGCTAGGTGTCGCTTTTTCCTAGATTTGTGACATGTGTGTCATAAACACTAGTTTTGCCAAATCTACTTAAACAATGCCTTAGAGCTCATTATTGACATTCAATCTTGGAGTTATGACATTCCGAGGCATCTCAAAACGTTCAGCATAGTCGGCGCAACTTTTCCAGGTAAGTTTTTATTTTCATGCCTTTTACCATTTTTTCTATCTCTTTGTAGTTTTTGGCTTGTATGAGTGTTGTTTCCTTGGTTTTATTGAACTATCGTTGGCGTTTCAATGTATTTTAGCTTGTAGACGTGTTGTTTCAAGCTTTGCATTACCTTTCCTTAGTATCGCACTCATAACACAGTTTCTGCACTTAGACGTTGTTTCAGGGACTCGCTTCATGAACTTCTTGGTTTTTTTGTCTAAATGATTTCCACACTTGCTTGATTGCATGCATGTCTATTTCACTCAGATTTGCAGCAATTGTGCGCACAAATTCAGCCCTTCATGTTTTCAGGTTGCCATTCGATAGATCCGAGTTGACTTGGCCTAGATCTTGCCTCTCCCGCATGCTCTGCACATTCCTGGTAGTCAAGCCTCTGCCTTGCCTCTAGAAATTTTGCAGAGGCTTCCCACACAGTCCCCAGGTTGTTCTCTATGCAATCCTAAGAGGCAATTCCCAGTCCCGCCCATTGGAATTGCGCAATGCGCAGTTCCAGCGACCAAACCAACCTCATTGTTCTACACATTGCATAGTTTTACTCAACAGTCAACCTCACTCGACAGTGCATTGCACAGTTCCAACCAGAAATTAGCCTCACTGGAAGATGGGACTGTGCAATACACAGCTCCAGTTGATATTCTCTCGACTTCTCTGAGTTAGTGCTGCACAATCTTTCCCAGCAATCAGTTGTTTGTTGCCCGATTTTTTCTCGATTTGTTTGATGTTTTTAAGCTGACATTGTCTCTCCATGAGTGCCTTCTCTATCTCCAAGTACCACATGTTTTGAGCCGCTTCTTAGAAGTATAGGTATCATGGCCTCCAAGAGAGTTGGATAAAAAGAGACAGTTGAAAGTAGTAATGGAAGTGTGGTTGAACAGGGGTCTATGAGTTTGCCCGTGTACATAGACACACACCTAGTCATTGAGAAGGGCATCAAGGTCACATGGCAAGACATCAAAAATACTTTCTCAGATAGCATCGAGGAGAATTTTGAGGATCGATAGGTCTATGTGAACATCCATAAGTCAGGATTGTACAAGGTTTCATGTAGGTTTCTCATGTTCCCTTGCACAAATGTGATCAACTGTATTATCTCACACAATGATCTTGAGACAATGATACTGAGCAGTGTCAGTGGAGCAAGGCTTGCTTCCTTTAGGACAGAGGATTATCAGGAGATATATTATTTTCCATTGCCAGTGAGTAGGATGGATTCACTATTCTACACTCCCAACAATAACAAGAACACAAGATACATCTTGAAGCATTGAATAATGGAGCCAACAAAGTTCAAGATGACACCCAACTAGATATATAGGATGAAGAAACTTAGGAAGGCATACCAGTTCTTGGTCATCTTCGCATGCCACTTGTATGGCCAAGGGAGTATAGAGACCTTCCCATAGAGTTAGGTTTCTATGTTGGATAAGCTGGAAAGTGAAGGAAAACCATTCAACTGGTTCGACATGTTGGATCTCCAGTTCATAGCGCATCTATCCATTGCCTGGAGTCTGCCTAAGGATCAACAAGAAAGATTCTTTATGTCTTCCAACTTTCTTGATGCAAGTTGTGCCCATCAATAGTTTCCTGGCATGGTTTGGCCATGGCCACCTTTAGAGAGTGTTGTGAATGTATATTGCAAGTTTCTCTCATATTTAATCTATGACTAGAAAACCTGACCATTTCATCGCCCCTCTGTACATGATGATATTTGAACAAGATCCACCCTACATGTCCTAAGAAACAATGGAGGCATTGCTGAACATTGTAGATTGGTACACCTCACTCGAGGACACCTTCATAAGGTTGTACATCACGGAGAAAGCTTTGCATTTGTTGTTGAGGTTTTCCACAAACAAGTTTTTCATGTAGGAGGTTTCATACCACATCTCGACATGGTTATCAATTTGATATCACAGGAACAAGAAGGCACCATGGCCCATGCTTCCTGTGTGAATTGGGTTGTACGTGATTTGGAGTTTGAAAGAGGTGGATGCCAAGGCAGTAGAATTTAAGAAGTTTAAGTTTGGCACCAGGAGTTCCAACCCGTACAACCCACATGGTTTATGTAGGGACCACTGTGTGAGACTGTGCTATCCTTGGATCCATGGTGCATGTCATTGGCCAGAGGAGGACCCATGGAGATATTTTTATAAATCCTCTAGGCTCAATGAACCAAACAACGTTGTAGTGGAGTGGCTAGCAGTAGTCTAGGTAGCAGCACCAGAGGAATCATAAACAACAACAACATCAAGCAGCAAACCTATACAAGACAAAGGTAAGAGGAAGATTGCCAAAAGCACAGAGATGGAGAAAACATATAAGTTTTAAGGAAGACCCACTTGTGGAAAAGGTAGGTTTGGAGATACATGCGAAGAGGCGACAGCGTGACAGGAGGATAGCTCGAAAAAGGAAAGAGAAGGAAAGACTGGAAGATGCAGAGAGGATGTTGCAAGAAGTCCAACAAAAGCTCAAAGAAGAACAAGAGCTACGTAGAAGAGAGAAGGAAGTGCAACATGAGCATGAACAGGAATAGGAATAGGAATAGGATGAAATTCAAGGTGCATAGACAATGTAAAGTAAACTGATACAAGTTGAACAATCTAAACTAGAAGTAGATGTGATCCAGGTGGATATTGGTGGCCACCCGCCAAGTCCATTTATACCCCCACTATTATTTCATTCAGCTTTTCAGTTTCCTTAATTGTAGCACAGTTTACTATATTTAGCATTTTTTCAGGTCCTGAACTTTTGGAGCCGTTTTGAGGCCCTAAACAACGTTTTTTTGGGAAAAATGGGTGTAACATGGGTCCATGGACCGATGTTTCTCTTCCCAAAGTTATATTTCCCGGATAGATTTTTTAACGAGATATTGTGCGCATCAAAGAGATCGTATGCCAAAGTTATGACCCTAGGAAGTTGATGTACCAATTTACCCAAATAGGGCCCATAGTTTGGCGTTTCATCTTCTAGGGTTAGGTTTTTGGATGTTTAGGGATTTCCATTGTTTCTCAACAATAAATAGGCCTTCGAGCCTCATTGTAACACAGTTCAGAGGCATGTAGCCATCACATCTCTTCTTAGAGATAAGCTACCATCGTGAAATGAGATTTAGGGGGTTAATCAAAATCCCTTTCCTTTAAATAATCGATTCTGAGGTCTGTGGGTTATGGCCCACAAAGCCTATTGGAAACGCACTTTAGGAACTAAGCCCTTTAAAACATGGAATTACATTAGAATCAGAGCCACCAAACTATCGAGTCTTTTCCCCCATCAGAGGCATTACACATAGGCGTTCAAGCCTTAAACCCCGGCCAACACACATATCAGAACTTTCCTTTAAAATCAGGGTCTCCAGCATTTAGTGCATTACAAAGGAAACACAGGAAAACCCGCTCGAGCACATATAAGGTGGATTTCAAACATTATTGACCCGCCTCTAAAAATGTCGACGGGTCCGCCGCTTTAAGCGTTGTTCTTTAGTCCTCCGATCCAACTAAAACTTCAAACCAACAGAGCTCCGATCTCCGATCACCACAACCCTTGATCGTCGATTGGCCGATCGGCGAAATCACTTATCAGACATCGACACTTCACTGTCCCGACTCCCTGTTATCCTTTGCTTTGCCGACAAGCGATCGTTGATTAGATCTCAACAGTGGATCTGAAATTGATCCGACGGTTGTGATTTGATCGCATATCCCTGATTTCCATATTTAAAAGAACCGTCTCTTTACAAAACCGATTTGCCGATGCGATATAATAAGCTTCGCTCTGCAAGTTGATCTAGGCCATTGATCTAACAGATCTAATAGATCCTGTGCATCAATACTTCATCCCTTCGCTCACATTAATGGATCTTGTCAGCCTTTTATGAAATATCTGCACTTAAACACAGTTCTTTTCCACCTGCATTCACACGCAAAATGCATATAACAATATTTCATTAGAATACCATCAATCCTACTGTGATCAATGATCGATCAACATGCATTCACAATTGGGATTAAACCCTTAGTGCACATATACACATAACAGAATAGAAAGGAGACATATTACAAAGACATGTTGGAAACACAAAACACATATATATTATAATATATGTAGCACGATTATAGCTAAGGAATTTCAACCTTAGAACATAGTCTCCTCTCGATTACATTTTGTCTATCTGCTACTCTCTCCTCTATCTACTAACTTTGAAGATGTAGGTTCAATCACATATATATAATAAAGCGTTGTTGGATCAGAGCATGGAAGGATTCGATTAATCCTCCAACAAAAGCCCTTAAAGCTAGATAATGCATACACATGTGGTAAATAACATTAATATGTCTTCGAGACTTATCCATTTCATCCTTTAAATCTTTTTAAAATAGATTTTCCCATGTTTTTCTCCCTTGGTCCACGTCTTCCTCTTCGCTCTTGCTTTTTGATTCCTCCATTTGACTAAGGGTGTTGGATGCTCTTGCATCATATTTCCATTTATGTTTGGAAGAATATTTCAGTATTTTACATTAATGAAATGAAGTATTATTTCCACTACATCTCTTTGTTTATGGTTACCTCTGTAATTTGTTGTGTTCCTATTTAAATCCGGATCAGTGGTATTAGAGGGGTCTGCTTTTTTCTCTGTTTTTCATTGCATGTCCCCAACGAGGTCGAGATATAATGAGTTAGGGCTTGAACTAGTCGAACCTTTACAAGACCAGCCTCATAAATCCCAATGACCTCCCATGGAGGATGAATAGAAAGATGAGGGGGCAGGAGATCCTATCAAAATCTTGCTCAAAGAAGCCCTCAAGTGACAAAGGAATGTGATGATGGACAACTTTCCCTAGATCCTTCAGCAGCTACCCAGGGGCGACACATTAGCTTCCAACAATGACTCTGGAAATGCCACACCGTTTAAGGTACTAGTTAATTTTGAGATCCCCATATTTGACGGTCAGATAGATGCATATACTGTCAATAAATGGTTAAATTAGCTAGAGGGTTATTTTTCTGTTCATGATTTTTCTAGTCAAGAAAATATTATTTCCGCTCTTCTCAAGGAAACCCCTCATGTCAAGGACTGGTGGAAAACCTGCTACAAGCAAAAGGATGAATATACGGGCTCACTATTTTCAGCCACACCCACTTGGAATTCATTCCGGGATGCCATCAAGGAGTAGTACTACCCTATTGGAATCTATGAGTATCAATACATAAAGTGGACCATGCTGCAGCAGGGAAGGGACCAAGATGTGCTGGAATTTACCAATGTATTCCATTCCCTTCACACAAAGTTGGGTATCAAGGATTCAGAGCAACGTTTGATACTCAAATACCGAGGTTACCTGCACAAATACATCCAGGAAGAAATAGAATTCCTGAACATCTCCTCGCTCGACACAGCATACCAATATGCCATCAAGGTTGAGCAAAAGTTTAAATAGAAGAAGCTAGACTTTGGATTTGCAAATCCAAAGCAAGGGAAAGGTGCCCCCAAACTAAAGAACAAAGGACAAAGCTAAGGCAGGGTGACCCAATACAACCCACCAAAGCAACAAGCAAAGAACAACATCGCGAAGTTGAAAAAGCACACAGGAAAGTGGTGTGAGTTCCATAAGAGCTCCACTCACAACACAAGTGAGTGTCGGGCCAAGCAGTCACTAGTGGCCGAGCTAAAGGTTTCAGAACTAGATGCATGTTTCGAATTTGAGTCAGAATCCGACAAGGGGAATGATAAAGGGAAGTAGATTATTGATGTAGATCCCAATGCCACCGTTGCCACCACAAAGATCCAGAAGGAGGATCCTGAAGATCTACAGGAGGAGGAGCGTCTCTTCCAATCACAAATGTGGGTAAAGGGCTCCTCGCTATAGTTCATTGTCGACAGCGGGAGCCAAAAGAACCCCATTTTAGTAGAGGTCGTGAAGTGGCTGGGCTTACCGACCATAACACATCCACAATCGCACACCATCAGGTGGCTTCACCAAGGACAGGATCTTCGCGTGAGCTAGCAGTGTCGCCTTCCATACAACATCAAGCCCTTCACGGATGAGGTATTGTGTGACATTGCTCCCGTTGAAATTTGTGATGTATTATTAGGACAACCATACTTGTGGAAGCGACATGCTATGTATGAAGCAAGGCCTTGTGCTGTTATTGTTACTTTGGGAAATAAGTTTTATAGGATACCAGAGGTAGCACTGCCTACCGCCATCTCTTTGGTTAGTACAAAACAATGCGGTAAGCTCATTTCCAAAACCAAGAAATTTGTTTTCCTGATGATATGCCCTCAAGGAAAGAAGAAGACGATGGCCACGACCTGGAGACAGGGCCCCTCTGCATGACAACTACAGATGGACAAGGTCATGGAGGAGTATGAGGACATATTCACCTCCCCTACAGGGGTTACTCTGCACTTTCAGGTCAAGCACTACATCGATTTGACCCCAGGTGTGCCGCTTCCCAATGGACAATTCTATTGGTGCTCCGTTCTAGAGAACGATGAAATCAAGAGGAAAATTCAAGAGCTGCTATAGAAAGGTCATGTCCGTCTGAGTTCCTCGCCCTGTGGGAGCCCGATCATGTTGGTATAGAAGAAGGATGGGACTTGGAGACTCTGCATTAACTATCGGGCACTGAACAGGATCATTGTCCATAATAGGTACCCGATCCCACAGATTGATGACCTCCTGGGCCAACTGAAGGGGGAAAAATATTTCAGCAATATCGATTTGAAGTTAAGATATCACCAGGTACCAATTGAACCCTCCTATGTGTGGAAGATTGCCTTCAAAGCTAAGGAGGTCCTTTTCGAATGGTCGGTTATGCCTTTTGGATTGAAAAATGCTCCTGCAACCTTCATGAGGCTAATGGATGACATCTTGTGGCCATTCACCAACTCATTTTTAGTGGTATACTTGGATGACATCCTGATCTTCAGCCAGAGTTGGGAAGAGCACCTCCAACACATCCGACAAGTTCTCCAAACACTGCGGCAACACAAATTATGTGCCAATTTGGAGAAATGCACTCTTGGCATGACCCAGGTTCAGTATCTGTGATAAATTATTGATGAATAGGGGGTGCATGTGGATCCAACCAAGATCTAAGTCATTCAGGATTGGCCATCTCTAACCACTCTGACAAAGCTCTGCAACTTTCTCGGTCTTTCCAACTTCTACCATAGGTTCGTGTTGGGATTTTCTCATATCACTTGGCCCTTGAGTCAAGTCACCAAGGGAGGAGCGAAAGAAAAATTCTTTTGGTTTGAATCTCAACATAAGGCATTCACATAGTTGAAATATCTCCTCTGCTCGACACCAATGCTCGCATTACCAGACTTGCAACAACCATTTGAGGTCGAGACAAATGCCTTTGACTATGCTATTGGGGCAATCCTTACTCAACACAGGCATCTAGTAGCATATCATAGTGAGACACTTCTAGACACAGTATGGAAGTATCACACTTATAAAAAAGAGATGTATTCCATTGTGCAGGTCTACCGACAGTGGAAGAATTATATTTTGGGGAAGGAAATGGTCATCCACACAGACCACCAACCCCTGCAGTTCATATAGACCCAAGGGAAATTGCAGAATGATCACCATCAAAAGTAGTCCACATACCTCCAACAATTCCATCCGAATATCAAGTATAAGAAGGGTAGCACCAATAATGTTGCAGATTGCCTCAGTCGACCACCGATCATGGCATTAACCATTGTGCTCAATTCTTGTGGGCACGAGACTTATGATTAGCTACTTCTCTATTAAAGTGACCCAGAATTTACCCACACATACTAGATGCTCTTGGAGGGTCAGCATGTTCTAGATTTTCACCTTCAGGATGCCCTGTTATGCAACTTGGGTCACCTTTGTGTTCTTTCAAGTGAGCGTGCCAAGATGATTTTGGAAGCACACTACAGTCGGGATGCTGGGCATTTTGGGGTTGAGAAAATGGTGGCAGTACTATGGAAGTATTTTTACTGGCTGAGTATTTGACAGGATGTCAGGAAGTAGAACAGATCATGCATTACATGCGCCATTGCCAAACCGACCATCAAAAAGAAAGGCCTCTATACCCCGCTGCCTACCCCTAGTCGACCTTGGGAATCCATCTCCATGGATTACATGTGAGGCCTTCCTTCCACTAAGCATGGAAATGATTATGTTTTTGTTGTCATCGACAGGTTCTCGAAGATGGCCATTATGGCGGCCTACAAGAAGAATATCATAGCAGAAGCCACTGCTAAACTCTTCTTTGAATGAGTGTGGGTGCACTTTGGGATCCCATAGTCAATCATCTCAGATTGGGAAATCAAGTTCCTCAGTACATTTTGGTCTAGTCTCTGGTCAATGATGGACACCAAAATCACTAACTCCATAGCTATCCATCTTCAAACTGATGGCCAGATAGAGATTGTCAACACGATGATCATACACATTCTTCACATGTACAACACAAAGCATCCACGCACATGGGATGATAGGCTCCCCTATATTTAGCACAGCTACAACCGGTCTCTCCACTACTTGATTAGCCATAGCCCTTTTCAAGTGGACTTGGGATTCCAGCCACTATGTCCCATTGGTGTGGCCATCCCATTTGCAGCTACTCACACAGATTCAACTCATGTCTAGTTCGAAATAGATAAGACAAACAACTTCATTTAGCACATCCAACATATTCACCAACAGGTCCATGAAATTCTGTAGAAATTAAATGCTAAGTACAAGTAGTGACATGATCAACATTGGGTGCTACACACGTTTCAGGTGGGTGAGAAAGTCTGGTTGCATTTGCAAAAGGAACGCCTTACCAGAGCTTATCGGAAACTTAGACCACTCCGATATGGTCCTTACACCATTACCAAGGCTATGGGAGACAATGCATTTGAGCTCAACATTCCCCCATTCCTTGGTCTGCACCCAATGTTAAGTGTGGACCGCATTCAACCATACTTTCCACCATTACTAAACACATCTGACATTGTGTAACGAATAAAATATATAAATAATATAAATATAATGTAAAAAGATAATAATCATAAATAATAGTTAGTTAAGCTAGTAATTAAGGTTGAAGAGGCATGTCTAATAGGACATGACTCTTCATGAAGAGACACTTGCTTGGTAATATAAGCAAGCCTCTCGTTCTCATTTGTAAATTATCATACTCATTCTTATTCATATATTTAATATAATATTTATATCCTAAATGGATAATTTGATATTCCAAATCTTTTGGAGTAATTAATTATAGAAGGAACTTTGTTCGTTTCACATTGCAAAAAAACTCACACCCATAGAGTTAAATCAAGATTGCATGGAACAAGCTACAACTGATCGGATCATGGACACACAGATCAACTACACTCACTAGCAAAATATCCAGCTGTATCTAGTTGTCAAAGCAGGCCAACTCTTTCACCAGGGCAAGTGGCTCACTAGAGACCAAGTCCAGTAGAAGTTTCCTCATCTCATGGAGGAACTCAATGCAATGGGGACCATTGCTTCCTAAGAGGAGAGGAATGATCCAGGTGGATATTGGTGGCCACCTTCCAATTCCACTTGGACCCCCACCATTTTTTCTTTCAGCTTTTCAGTTTCCTTAATTATAGCACAATTTACTATTTTTAGCAGTTTTTCGGGTCCTGAACTTCTGGAGTTGTTTTGAGGCCCTAAACGACGTTTTTTGGGAAAATTAGGAGAAACATGGGTCTATGGATTAATGTTTCTCTTCCCAAAGTTGTAGTTCTTGGATAGGTCTTTCTAATGAGATATTGTGCACATCAAACAAAGATTGTATGCCAAAGTTACGACCCCAGGAAGTTGATGTACCAATTTACCCAAACGGGGCCCACAGTTTGGTGTTTCATCTTCTAGGGTTAGGTTTTTGGATGTTTAGGGTTTTCCAATGTTTCTCAATAATAAATAGGCCTTTGAGCATCATTGTAACATAGTTCAGATGCATGTAGCCACCACATATCTTCTCAGAGATAAGATACCATCGCCCTAGCTAGTTTATTTCCATTTATGTTTGTAAGCATATTTTCAGTATTTTACATTAATGAAATGAAGTATTATTTCCCCTGCATATCTGTGTTTATACTTATCTATGTAATTTGTTTCATTCTTGTCTAAATTTGGATCAAGATGAGGAACAGGGTGAGTAGTTGCAGGAATAGGAACTTGCTCTGAAGGAGGAGCATATAGTAGAACATATGGACATGGATGTGGAGCAGACGGAACAGGATCAGGATACCGACCTCACACCAAAAGCATCCAAGGTCACTCCACAGGCTTCACCATCTCCAACAGTGGAGCAAGTCCCGAGTGAACAAGGGGATACCATTCTCCTTAAGGATCATCCGGGAACAGATGTGTACAATATAGCCTTTGATGAGTCACAACATAGAGTTGTACAAGCACGTAGAGTGCACATCTTGTGTGAGCATGCATCACATGTGCACTTTGAAGAATGATGATTTTGTCCGATGTACGAAGACATCTAGCTGCCTTAGGTGATGCAACAAAGGTTTATGTTGAAGACATGAGCTTGAGTGTTAAGTTCGTGTTAGCAGAAAATGAGTGCATGGCTAAGGAGTTGCAAGCAGCCAGGTAGAGAGAGGAAAAATCAACAAGAGTTTCCAGAGCAGAGATGATGATTGCCACACTTGCTGAAGTATCAACTCTTGAGACAGTCATGCAGAGACTGTATGACAGGTTTGTCATCGTTCACAATGCAGTTCTCCATCGACATGGTCAATAGTGCTACACCAAGATAACGCGAATGCTCACAGATATACATGCCATAGTTGATCATATACAGACATGGAAAATGAGGAACAAGGGAGCCCCGCTTCACTTGCACAAGATGATGAAGCTGTAGGTACGATTTGATGAAGCACACATCTGGAGTCTAATCCGTATCTATGAGGAACTCTCGTTGCACATCACCAATGTTGAGGTTTCATATACATAGTTGTACGTGAGTTTGGATGTCATGGTGACAATGTACAACACCTCATCGATTGGTACGCTCACCAAGGCCAAAGAGAAGAACCAAGTCAGACTAGAGATCAAAGCATACTTTGATGAGTTGATTCTCATGACCACCAGCATAGATTTGCAAGTCGGCATGAATAACATGTGTGTATATATATAATATATATATATATATATATATATCACCAGTCTGACCTTGCTCAGGAATAAGTTGCACATGTTACAAGACGAGTTGGATAGAGGTTCCAAATCAGTATACCCAGAAGCAATCGATGCAAGAGTTCATTTCTATAAGGACATCATCGAAGTGTACAAGGACACCATTACACACTACCAAGCATGGCATCAATTCGTCACCGAGGATCGTGAAGAGGATGCTTATGAGTTGGTATTTCCACAACGATCTAAGTATTAGTGTTGTCTTGTCTGGTTGACTCAAGCAAATTTTGTCCCACATGGGTATATGTGGAAAATATATCATTTTTGTAAACATGATGTAAACTGAAATTCGAAGTGTCATTAGTGGAATACAAATAATCATATGTAATGAAGTTGAAGAGTCATTAGGGTAGTCCAAGAGTCACAAAGGGGAATGTCAAGTGTCACCCCACCCTTTTTTATAAATAGAACCTCATAACGCATAGAATGAGCTTTTGGGAGACAAGCTTTTACTAGGCATTTCTTAGAGAGGGCTTGGAGAGTATTGTGATGAGCCTTGGAGAGTATTATGAGGAGCAGGAAATGTTGATTGTAACATTCCACTATTGGGGCTATTGGTTGTCATGGTTGTATGTATGGATGGAACTTTCACTTTAAATAATATAATAGAGCCAACACGTTTCATCCATATGTTGTTATTGTAGTTCGACTATTCTGGTTCCTTTAGCAATGTATGTCGTTTTACTTACACATTGATATATGGACTATTCTGTATGTGATTTTATGAATTTTATTGAAGTGTGTTATTGATTTAACTCATCACTTTGGATTGTCGACTATTCTTCTTTCCATTTTGTGATGTCATTCAGCTTGTGTCTTTCTTTCAAGGTGTGTACTATTACAGGCTTCTAACGGACACACTTCTTTTCTCCTTTTGTGTGTCAGAACCTCCCCATCCATATCTCTTGACTTGCTACAAGGTCACACACTTGCTTCCGACAAGGATATCTTGGTTACCTTTGTGCACTATCACAGTCAAGGCATAAATTTACTACCCACTTCAGGGACTCCTACTCCAAATGATTTGAGGTCTAGTTGGGACTTCTTACTTCAGAGATCCTCTGACATGTTGGTGAGTCTAGCACCGTCAACATTTCTGGTGCTAGAAGGAGGGCCGGATGATAGGCTGAGTCCTTGAAGTTTGTTTTGAATCTTCACACATCTATCATGTCTTATGTTACACTTCATCCTCCGAGATGTATGTCTTTTGGATATGACTTTGAAATCCCAGAGGAGTTCTGGAATATCTTGTCACATAACACATATGAAGGTGAAGGCGGAACAACTTGGGAGAGACATAGTCGTGCCTTTTCCAATCTATGTTAAAGCCTCAAAATTCATGAATATTATGTGATGTGCATGTTGTTCGCATTCACGCTTTGTGGGCACCCATTGTAATGGCTTGTCACACTTCCAAAAAAATCTATTGACTCATTTAGTCACTTTGTTGTAGAGTTATTTGATGCTTTTCATAAGTTTGACCATCAAGCACTTAAGAAAAAAATTCTAGAATTATAGAAAGCCCATGATAAATCCTTGGCACAATTATGGTATCGCTTTTGTAATCTCATATTTCAGTTCCTAGAGGATGAAATTGATTGAAAATTTCTCAACGAAATATTTCAGTATCTTCTTCACATATTTGAGAATCTTCATATCTTGGAATCATTCAAACCAACCCCAACATACCTCGGTGTTACTACTACTAAATCCAAGGCAGACACGGTTGCTATCATAAATGATTGTCCATCGTCATCTCATCAAACAATTATCGC
Source organism: Pinus taeda (assembly GCA_000404065.3). Lineage (NCBI taxonomy): Eukaryota > Viridiplantae > Streptophyta > Pinopsida > Pinales > Pinaceae > Pinus > Pinus taeda. The sequence goes on along the minus strand of APFE030860289.1, from coordinate 228,150 downwards.
CCTATTGTGGGAGGTGGGAGAAGGTGTGCATCTATCTGTTTAACTATCACATCTTCCCACCCCACCTGCTCTTGATATCTATGCATATTTGGCTAAAAAGGTTGTTGGTTGTCACATGGACTTATTTCCTCAACTTCCATCCCCGCATTCTATTGATCCTCCAGATTGTACTGTGTTGTGTTCTCCCGTTTCGGAATCCACACTTGTTGTTCACTTGGGTCAAGTTTTCAATGAAGTTGGTGTCGATAAGACAACCTGCGCTATCATTTATGATGAGTATGTATGTGGATTTGAAGAAGAACCAGCGGTGAAGGATGACCTCCTTTTTTCTGGACCTCATTTGATTTTCCTTGAAATATTTGGTGATTCTGCCATTGTTGATTTTCTGCGTGATAATACATTCCCATATGCATCTATTTCTGATCATTCAAAAAATACATCGGATGCCAGTTTGTCATTGCATAGTGAGAGAACAGATCAATGCTAGAAAATCCACTCAATATTTCATTTTTCTTCTCTGAAAATGCAAAGGGTGGACATTCTTTCTTCTCATCAACCCCTCTGTATGAATCATCAGATCATGAGGATGCGGATGAACATATTGAATTTTCTTATCATGGTTGTTGTGATCTCTTTTATCTTTCATTTGATCATGATGTTGATTCATTCATTGTCAATATTTCTAAGCCACCCGTCTTTGATGATCTACCTGTTAATAAAGTGGAAACCTCATAATGTGTTGAGGCACTTCATCCCAAGCTGATGATTATGTCAGGCCCATGTTGTCTTGAGGTTGATTCCACTCTAGATCAGAAATACGTTAAAACACCCAAGGCTCCTCATCACTCTTCTGTTAACACTAAAGATCAGTCTTGTTCAAAGAATTCACATCCTCAACGTGAATCACATGATCCCACCACTCATGCATTGGAGGAATCATACTTAGTGAGCACTCTTGCTAAACGTAATTTGTCTTTCTTTTTCATGTTTGCTCGTTTGTCACGATCAAAAGAGTGTGCATGGTTGTCGTCTTTGCAAAGTGTGATGCATGACCATGATACATCTGCAGAATACCTGTCTTGTGCTTTTGTTCTTTTCCTTTTTGTGGATATTGTTAAACTTGAAGCGTGTTGGTCTTAATTATTATATCTTTCTCATTTGTTGGTTTACATGTTTATCATTCTTGTAGACCACTCCATCAATATGGGTCAACCAATGCGCCGATGGCTGCATTGGAAATATTAGTTCACATGAGCCAGCCCAATCACTGTTTAGTCTAGGAGTAGGAGTAGTGTTTTCTTTCTTATTTTGGTTTGTTTGAATGCTTTCTTTGTTTACTTTGTTTGTGCTTCTTGTTTTCTTGCTTTGCTTTCATTTGATTTTGTCCTTTGCTTTCTGTTTGTTCATTCGTTTATAGGCTTAATTTCGCATGAAACCATGTGTGGCTCTCGAGACGAGCAAAGTAAAGTACAAAAGGACTTGCACAATCATCAACACTTGGTTATCTATTGTCCTCTCTCTTTATGAAAGAGCTTGTTGTCTTTAGTCGATAATACCCTGATGGAAAATATGTTTTTTTTTAGATTGAGTCTTGGTGAAAGCACAACACTTGTACTTCAACTAGAACCACCTACTCTAATTGGTTCTTTTCAATTAACCCTTGCCAGCTCAGTCAAGTAGAGTAATGTGAGGGGGAAAACCTTAAAAAGTATTATCAGAGGTATATAAAGATACTTCTTTGGAGGGAAAACCTCTTTTGCTCTCAACAAGTCGAGATCCCTATTCCACCTCTGAAATAAATAAGTGCTTATGCACAGTTCTTTGAAAAATGAAAAAATGAATGAGGTGAAAGAAGAGAAAGGCTTCTTGATAGAGGTGATGAAAGTAACTCTGCCAAGGTATTGACTAGGCTCACTGGCAATTGAGCGATTCTTGTGTCCCTGTGTGAATCCATCGGGGTACTGTCTAGGCATGTTGGCAACGGAGAAACACGATAGATGAAACTAAAACTTTTACATCCTTATTACTTATGTACCAATATACCCCTCATCCCTAATCGAAGCAACTGAATTGACTTGGATTGGAATGTGTGTTGACCGATCAAGAGAATGGTAAGGGACTATATCTTTGACTCAAGCTTAGTGTTGAAACCATGGTGATTGAAGAATCGAACAATAATTCTAGAGGAGTTAGAATCACTTTTCATTAAAAAGGTCCATACAAAGATCTGGATTTCTACTAGTGTGTCGCCAATGTTGTAACAGCTACAACCACACTCCAAAATTTTGCCTTCGCTTTGTTTTGAGCCTCCCTTCTCAAAATCATCGCAACTATCTTGCACTGATCAAGTACTTGTACTTATTTGATTTTATCTGTCATTTAGCAGCTTCTGTTAAACTCACTTGTCCGTCAGTCAACCACAAGAACACCCAGCACCTGGTTCACCTACAGTCAATAAGCTATCGGGAAAAACTATGCAAACCTAGAGGGAAACTTATCTTCCCCTCAGGAATTGCACAGAGTAGCCCAACATCTGCCTTGCACTTAGAAATTGCACAAAGTAGGCCAACTAGCCTTTTTCTGGGAATTGCGCAAAGTAGGCCAGTTGACACTACTCTCCATAAATGCTTAGTTCCAGCAAGTTGTACTGCCATATAGAAATGTGCAGAACTGGCCCAGCTACACTTCTCTCCAGAAAAGCATAGAGTAGACCAAACCAGTTGCATTGTTCTCCAGAATTGTGTAGATATAGTGAGCTGCACTGTGCCCCAGAAATGCACAGAGCATGCCACCATCACTGCTCTGGAAAATTTCACAGAGATGGCTAGCCAGCAAGGGCCACTTAGTCCAGAAATAGTGCATAAGTTTTCCCTCTCAAGTTGTTCGTTGCATGTGCTGGAAGGTTTCCTGATTCCCTCTAGAATTGCACAATCCTTCTTTTCATGTTGGGAAGATTTTCTTGAAAAAGAAAAAAGAAAAAATGTGAAAAAGCATCCCTATATTTTAGGGATCTATTTTTAGCAACAAGAGTTACGTGAAAAATTATTTTTAGAAAATCCCTGCCAAGTGTCATTTTTTTCTAAATTTGTGACATGTGCGTCATAAACCCTAATAACCAAATCTACTTAAACAACACCCCAGAGCTCATTCTTCACATTCGATCTTGGAGCTATGGCATTCCTAAGACATCTAGGAAATAATGGCACAATCAACACAACTTTTCCGAGTAAGTTTTACTTTTCATGCCTTTTGTCGTTTTTCTATCGCTTTTTAGTTTTCGGCTTGTATAAGTGTTGTTTCCTTGGTTTTATTGAACAAATACTAGTGCCTCAATGTATTTTTTCTTGTAGAAATATTTTTTCAAGTTTTTCATTAACTTTCCTTAATGTCGCACTCATAACATTATTTCTGCACTCACATTCGCCATTTCGGTGACTTGCTTCATGAGCTTCTTGGTTTTTCCATTTGACTGATTTTTGCACTTAATTGATTACATGCATGTCTATTTCACTCAAATCTGTACCATTTTCAAACACACATTCAATCCTTCATGTTTTCTGGTTTCCATTGGGAAGATCCAAGCTAACTTGGCCGAAATCTTGTCTCTTACAGCATGCTCTGCGCATTCCTCGCAGTCAAGGCTCTACCTTATCTCTAGAAATTACACAGAGGCTACCCACACTATCCCCAGGTTGTGTTCAGTGCAACCTTGGGAGGTAATGCCAAGTATTGCCCACTGGAACTGCCTAATGCGTTGTTCCAGCCAACAACCCAACCTGACTGTTCTGCGCATTGCACAATTTCAGTTAGCAATTAGCCTCACTGGACTCCACATTGCACAGTTCCAGCCAGCAGTCAACCTCACTATCAGCTAGGACTATGCAATGCACAGTTCCAGCTGACAGTCTCCTAACTTCTTGAAATCAGTGCCCAACAGTCACGAGTTTGTTTCCTGAATGATTCTCAAGTTGTTTTGATGTTTTTAAGCTAACATTGTCTGTCCATGAGCGTCTTCTTCGTCTCCAAGTACCATATGTTTTGAGCAACTTCACAGAAATACAGATATCATGGCCTCTAAGAGAGTTGGATCAAAAGACAATTGAAAGCAGTACTAGAGATGTGGTTGAACATGGGTCTCTGAGTTTGCCCATGTACACAGACACACACCTGTTCATTGAGAAGGACATCAAGCTCACATGGCAAGACATCAATACTACTTTCTCAGGTGGATTCAAGGAGAATCTGGAGGATCGATAGGTCTATGTGAACATCCATAAGTCAGGATTGTATAAGGTTGCATGTAGGTTTCCCGTGTTCCCTTGCGCAGATGTGATCCATTCGATTGTCTCACACACTAATCCTAAGACAATGATATTGAGCATTTCTAGTGGAGAAATCCTTGCTTCGTTTAGGACAGAGGATTATCAGGAGTTATATCATTTTCCATTTCTAGTGTGCAGAATGGATGCACCGTTCTAGATTCCCAATAGCATCACGAACACAAGAGACATCTTAAAGCATTGGGTAAAGGAGCCAACAAATTTTAGGATGACACCCAACCAAATATATAGGATGAAGACACTTTGGAGGGCATACTAGTTCTTGATCCCATTTGTATGGCTAAGGGAGTATAGAGACCTTCGCGCAAAGTTGGGTTGCTACATTGGATTTGCTAGCAAGTGAAGGAAAACCATTCAACTTGTTTGACATGTTGGCTCTCTAGTTGAAAGTGCATCTATCCAATGCTCGAAGTTTGCCCAAGGATCAACAAGAAAGATTCTTCATGTTTGCTACTTGCTCGATGCAATTTGTGCCCATCAACAATTTCTTAGCATGGGTTCGGCATGTGAAGCTTTAGAGAGTTCTCTGAATGTAGATTGCAAGTTGTTCTTAGATTGCAGCTACTGAGAATTCATGGCTAGAATATCTGACCATTTTACCACCCCTCTTGTTATATACCTAGGGGGGGTAATATGGGGTACCAAGGGAGGTACACAAGATAATAATGTAATAATGAGAGGGGCAATAGTAATAAATAAGGTGGTTAACCCATATCATGTAAGGGACCACAAGTAGTTAGTAATAATGTAACAGGCCCATGGTATTAGTAGATGATATGAGGGAACCATGGTAATGATCCATGGTATTGCATGTATGAGGCCTATATAGAAGCTAGAGACTCCAAAGGGAGGGAAGTTAAGAAATATTGTATGAACAAGCATATGGCTTGTGGAGTGTTCTCCTTCCTTAAGGAGTGAATGTATGGTGTTGCCCTACCTTAAGGGTTTGATAATAAAGAAGAATATCTATCTATTTTGATCTTGTTATTATTGGGTATATTTGTTATTTCTCATATATTCTGGGTTAGATATACAACAAGTGGTATCAGAGCACTTTCTTGGGCACAAAAGTGGAGAAATTGTTTTTACTTTTTGCAGGATTTCGGGGGCGTCGAGTTTGCAGATCAGATCTGTACATTTTGGTGCAAGATCTACAAAATCTGATTACAGATCTGGATTCTATGTGAAAAAATACCCGATTTCAAAAAAAAATCGGCTGAATCGGAGTATGGATGAAGGAGATATTGCTGATCTAAAAATCAGTGGGGTTGCAGACAATTTTTCAGGGCAGTGAGTTTGCGGCACAGATCTGGACGTCCTAGTGCAAGATCTGCAAGATCTAATTGTAGATCTGGAATCTTTGTGAAAAAACACCTAATTTCATAAAACAAAATCAGTCGAATCGGAGTCCGGATGAGGGAGATATTGCTGATTTAAAATTAGCTCTTTTTTCAGAAATTTCGGGTGATGGCGGGAGAGTAGCAGTGCAGATCTAGAATTCTAGTGCCTGGATCAGGATTTCTATCACATGGGCAGATGCAGAATGATTGTTCCATTTATGAAAACAGGTCATAATATGGATTCTAAGCAATATTGACGGAATTGTGACAAATTCAAATTTTCACCATTTTTTTTTCAAAACCCTCTTTATGGCTTCTAGCAAGGTTCTATTATTTACAGGAAAAGATAATGGTCCACTATTGAAGAATACATAAAAAAAAACAGAAGTGGTTATGGAACAACCGTTGGAAATGGTGGGTAGTGGCGCAATTTAGAGATGAGGCGGCCACATGGTGGGGATTACTTAACCAAAAGAAGTGTTCCAACCTGCCCGATGAAGAATTCGAAAAATTACTTTTAGATAGATGGTCTCATGCCAGAAAAGAAGATAAGGAGAAACATGTGGGGCTATTTCCTACTGGTATATCCTTATTACAGGTTCATGGATTGATTCAAAAGGAGAAGATCATGGTGTCTATAAATTCGAGTTGCAAGCAAAATCTCATAAATGTCAACTTGGCAAAAAAATTGCAAGTTCCAGCAAAACACATTAAAAATGCACAGGTCAATGATGAGGATGTTCAAATTTATAAGGATTTGAAACTTTCTATGGATAAGTATGTGTTGCATGGTGATTTTTATGCTTCGGATATGGATAACATGGATGTTGTTTTGGGATACCCTTGGATGGAATCAGTGGGTACTATCAATATTAATGTGCAGAAGAAATTCATGAAGCTCTGGTATAAAAAGAAGAAAATTACATTACAGGATATTTCCATCAATAAACAGGTAGAGTCCACGAAGGTTGAAGCAGAAAATGTTCCAGGGACTGACATATCAGATGATGAGCCTTTGATGATCGACAATCAAACACAAACAGAGCATGAAGCAAAAAAAGTTACAGGCACTGATACATCAGATGAGGGCTCAGTGGTTGAAGTAATCTGCGAAGATAAGACACCACAGCAGGCACCGCAGCAAGGTGAATTAAATAAAAAGACATCGCTGGGTAAAATTTCAACATATCATCACCCACATCACCCCGCAAGAAAACAACCAACAAGATGGCAACAAATTAGCCACAAGGATAACAACCCTCACATGACAGATAGAGAGGAGCGAAGATCCACCTACTACACATCAACACAGAAGAGCTGCCATGGTCAACTTCCATCTCAAGCGAGCGAGGCACCAGCGAGATCGAGGGTTCACCTTTCTCTTGGATGGCTACATGCACGTGTATGGTATCAGTGGATTACTCTTTTGAGTAGATCTTATTATTTGTGTTCTTCCCATGTTTCGAGGACGAAACATGCTAAGGGGGGTGGAATGTTATATAACTAGGGGGGTAATATGGGGTACCAAGGGAGGTACCCAAGGTAATAATGTAATAATGAGATGGGCCATAGTAATAAATAAGGTGGTTAACCCATATCATGTAAGGGACCACAAGTAGTTAGTAATAATGTAATGGGCCCATGGTATTAGTGGATGGTATGAAGGAACCATGGTAATGATCCATGGTATTGCATGTATGAGGCCTATATAGAGGCTAGAGACTCTACATGGAGGAGGTGAAGGAATAGTCAAGGATTATTGTATGTACAAGCATATGGCTTGTGGAGTGTTCTCCTTCCTTAAGGAGTGAATGTATGGTGTTGCCATACCTTAAGGGTTTGATAATAAAGAAGCATTTCTATCTTATTTCTTGGGTTTATTTCTATTGTCTTATATTTTCATATCAGAGTTATATCAAGTGGTATCAGAGCACTTTCTTGGGCAAAAAAGTGAAGGAATAGTCAAGGATTATTGTATGTACAAGCATATGGCTTGTGGAGTGTTCTCCTTCCTTAAGGAGTGAATGTATGGTGTTGCCCTACCTTAAGGGTTTGATAATAAAGAAGCATTTCTATCTTATTTCTTGGGTTTATTTCTATTGTCTTATATTTTCATATCGGAGTTATAACACTATTCCAGTGCTTAGGAAGGCCAAAGAGTGCTAAACTCACCATATCCTCATCAGCTATAGTGGCTCCTACGCTTGCAAGCTCATCCCTATAGGTGGTGAGCTTGTTCAAGAATGTAGAAATAGAGTCACCATTCTCACACTTGATCTTTCGAAGCTTTTCCTTCAGTGCCAACTTCCTCTGATCACTGCTATTCTGATATAAATCTTTCAATGTTTTCCAGATTGCATGCAGAGTCTCCTTCCCATGGAGTCTCGAGACAATGTGATCTCGCACTCCCTCCAAGAGAATCATCCTAGCTCTAGCCACACACTTCCTCCATTCCACCTGTTTAGTCTTGTCAGTAGGCTTAGGGATTTCTTGATCAATGAAATCCTTAAGGCCATTATCTTCCAAAACTACCTCCATGCGATCCTTCCAAGCTATATAGTTTGAGCTGCCATCAATGGCATACTCTAGCCTCAAACCATTAAATGCCATCGATGAAATAGATGTGATAAGAACTTGAGATCTATATCAAGAATAAGAAACTTCGAATTCTGTAGAAATTTTGAATAATATGACACATATTCACAAAGATTATCTTGATTATACACTATTGCGGAATACACGCATAATACATAACCTCCTCTACGTTGATCATCAATTTACAGAAGCAGAAACAATAACATGTGCACATAGAAGCATCAATCACACATATCAACACAATATTTTCCCGGGGAAAACATCTCGCTAAAAACCCCAACTATTTTTATATTATATTGATTGAGAACATGTAACAATACATAATACAATACTCCTCACAAGTACTCAGTACTATCTCCACCTGTTACACATAAACTAGCTCAGATATGAATCAATCACTGGCTCAAATCTCCTCCGCTGCTTGCCTTCCTCCACTGCGCAATCCTACATGAGAATACTGATGAATGGTTGTGTTAGAGTCGGTTTAGTTATCCCTCCATCAGAGATCAAAAGCTCTTTTTTGCATTTCATGTTTTAGGTGTCCCATCCGTTTGATCAGTTGCATTTCGTTAGGCATGCCATAACTCTGATGGAGTGGTTGTGTGTCACTCATTCCCCTCGTGCTTGGCACTGCTGGTTCAGGTTTATTCATTAAAATAAAGTTTTCCAAGGTCATACACAATCATGTTTTAATTTTTGAGGTCTTAGGTCTAGGTTTGAGCCATTTTTGTCTTGCAAAGTATTAGGAGACCAGTAGGCCAGAGGGATGTCTTTGATCGATCATCATTTCAATAATTTTCATTATTGTACAGTTGAATTAGGACTTCTCTTCAAAACTCCGTTTTGAAGATAAGTCGCCTTCTCATTTTTGTAAGAAATTGTCAAAATTTTCAATCCTTCAAATGTTCGAGTGCAGCCTTGGTCTCCTTTGTCAAAGTATGTTACAACTATCCCTGCAAACAAAAATCAACAAATATCTTCAGTCCAAACCTCAGAAAAGAAAAAGGAAATAAAAAAGCATCATTGTATTAATAGACCAAAAGTGTAAGTGCCCAAACTTTACAAAGTGGGTTTTGAAGTTAATTTATTAAAATTAGATATTTTGTGGGTGTATATAAAGTGAAACAAGTCTTTTACTTCACCACATATCCAAGCAAGAAGCATTTGTCAAGAGTGGAGGGCGAAAAACCGAGTTTCAAACCCTAGAGGCAGAGTGAAGGTGCGCGCTACGCATAGGATTGGTGCGCTACGCACTGGGCGCGCATATCCTGTGTAAATTAACACAGGCGCTACGCATACAACTGGCGCGCTACGCATCCATTCCAGCGTTGTGTTTTGTGCCTAAAACTTATCAAGTCACCCCAGCAACTACAAGTAGGTGTCTTATTTGACTCAAGCATCAAGTTGAATGGTGTTTAATGTGTGTTTGAAAGAAATGCAAGTGATGTTGGATTTAAGAAAATAAATCAAACCCTAGGCCCTTATTGAAACTTTGTATAGGGTATTAAAAACATTGTAAAGATTGTAGACAACAGTACTTCATACCACAACATCTTTGTGATTGTTTATGCCCAAATATAGCAAACAAAATACCCATTATGGCAGAATGTTTATGATGCTTCAACTGGTTTTTTGAGGATACATTGAAATTGAGATTTCTTCACACCTACAACATACACATTGCAGTCCTCCTATTGCACCTATTTTGTTCTCAAAACCATGTCAGATACAGAGTCATCTTATGAGCAAGAAAATGAAAGTGATTCTACCACAGAGGGAAATGTGCCACAAAGACCTCGTAAAGGTGGCAAAGGTGGTAAACATCTCAGAGAAGAACCCACTTCTATGGTACAATTGCAAGCTTGCCCACTTGCCATGGATTGCTTTCGCCACCAATCATGCTATCATTTTTGTGAGCTAATTTCACAGTTTCAGCATCATCGTGAATTAGCTCGCTTGTTTGTTCTCCATTTACATGATGGCCATGTGAACCTTGCTGGAGTTAATTTCATTTTGTCACCAGAAACATTGCAGAGGCCACGGGAATTTCCGAATAATCGGGGAGCAATGGAATAAGCGTCAGCAGCTAGAGAAATCATATTATGAGCCATATATTAAACCAGGTATATAAGGCACTTGAGTAGAGTTTTTCCTTTCCACTACCTGAATGATCGGTTTTGCACCTTTGATGAAACTTATCATCCGATATTTCAGTTGTGAGGGCAGATTCTCACGTCTTTATGCATATCATGTCCGTTTATTGATGCATTTTACAAGGGTGCGCCTGATGAACATCCCATATTTTATGTTTCACAACATAGAGAGGATGGTTCCTTTAGTCCAAAAGAAGAGCCCAACACAGCAGTGCAGGAGCATATACCATTATGCATTAATCAAAATCGTGGTGATTCATCAGTTGACACAACAGGGCATTACATGGGAGGATTTTATTGCTCGTGACCTTTTCACAGCGCCTCAGCCACCACCAGAGTTGGTTCATGATGAGGGAGGGCCTTCACAGTAGCTTGACATTCTCGAGACCGAGCATGTTGATGCTCCCATATATGTGACATATCAGAAAGGCCACAAGGCCTTATTTGCAGCCGCACGACGAGTACTATCTCCACCCGGGGTGGAAGGGGTCTCGTTGACACCATCAACAGAGGGAGTATTATCTCCACATCATGTGGAAGGGGTCTCGCTTCCATCTACAACACAGGTACAGAGTCAGGACAAGGACAAGAGACCCATGGTTGACGAGGGTCCTTCAGGAGGCCAGGACACGGATATAATTGATGTTGATGCTAGCTCTCCTAGTTCCGAGCTAAAGGAGATCATCCGAGAGCAAAGGGCCAAGAATGAGTCGCTGCAAAAGAAATTTCAGATGGCTAAATGGGTGATCAATTACCTAGAGCAGCGCAACAAGCAGTTGGAAGATGAGCATGAACTCTATGAGCTGCGGAAGATCCGCGAAGACCGGGAATTGGCCCGAAGGAGACCTGGTGATTTGACACCTATTGATAGGGAATCAATGCTCATTTGAGTCAACACTCATTTGGAGAAGTTATTGGAGAAGGCAAATAGGGACAAGGACATGCTTCGTCACATGAAGACTCACTATTGGGCTCGCATGCATGTTTGCAAAGCGAGAATCAAGGTCCTCAAAAGGCGTTTGAGCAAAGTACAAAAACGACACAAAAGGCCTGATCCGCTTCGATTTTGTGCTGAGGCTTCACTCGTTGAGCATGATACATGATGGAGGGTCTTCACTCCAATTTTGGGCACATTTGGAGAAAATTTTGTCATTTCAAAAATTTTGGCTTAAGAAACAGGTTTTTGGGTTCTACGCGTAGCACGCAGCGCGCTACCCTGAAGATTGAGAGGTCCAAATGACAAATGGCTTGTAGTTTTGGATTTTTCATGAAGAAATACACATGTTCAGCCATTTCCTAAGCATTTCATTGAGATCTGGATGGTCAAAATGTCCAAAAACATCATGAAAACCACCTTGCTACCACCTTTTCCAACTGCAGGAAGTACCTCTGGGAGAATTCAATTTTGAGGGCGAAAATGAGCTCCAAATTGGAAAATTCCACTTGGGTTGGAAAGTAGACATCTAGGGGTTTCCAACGAGCTATCATGAGCTCAATTTGGATGTCAGGAAGTGCTCCAAAAACAGTCTCAAAGGGGCACTACGCATAGGGATCAAGGGCGCTACGCATACAGTTTTTGGCCCAGATTTTCACCTTCAGCTCAGGAATTCGGCTAGTTTCTACCAGTTTCACTCTTTAATGTAATTTTTCACCCAATATGATGTAATTTGATGTATGTAAGGTAACATGGCACTTATCTACCTTCTTCTAGAGGATTGATTCACAAATTAGCAAAAAATCAATGTAATGAATCAGTTTCCTTCTTTTTAGAGGCAGGTTGTTTGGTCATCTAGATTCTTGCTCCATGTTTAGAATTTGTTCAAACTGCTCCTAGAAGGAGGAGCTCGACCCATAGAGGTTAGGGAATGAGGATAGCTTGGTCTATATATGTAAATTTTCATTCAGTAGCAGAGGTTGGACTCTTGGGATAGCGTTGAGACTATATTGTACATATCTTATCAGCATTTTTGGTAAAGGAAAGACCGGGGTTTTGCAGCACTATTTGGGATCCATGTGGCTTTATGTCTTGATGGTGTTTTTATCTCAGTACTTGTAAGTTGTGTATGTGCATCATTATCTCTATTGAATCTTCTCTTATTAAGCAAATGAAGTGTTAAGGTAGAATCCATGAAATTGCTATGCTCTGCCTTTAAATTTGTTTAATATTCTATGTTTTCTTTAGTTTAAGGAGAATAATTGAGACCCCTTGCTCTCCTTAGCCTCTCACCGGTCTGATCTATCCATCTCACCTACTTTAAGGCATCAAAACAATTGCCTATCTTGCCCCAGGTGGACCTCTACAAAAACTGTGCCTCATCCCCGCACCCAAAATTGCCTTTCCCTTGATTTCAACAAATTCATAAAAAATCAATCCTAAACTCTTTGTACTTAATACCTAGGCTAAAATCAGTCATCAATTCGGTCATCTTGAGCCTTTTCGATTATCTTTTGCTGAGTTTGACCTGGAGAGATCCCTCTCATGTCCTTGTAGGGCTAGCTACGAGGCTGAGCATGGTTTGATGTGGCCTTGAGTCTTGCCTTATTTCAGCCTAAGGCAGATTTGAGTGCTAACACGATGCACACACAAAAGTTAGGCCACCAAACTATATTGATCTCCCATAATCTTTGATCCATCTGTTGCAAAAATTTTGCATCTGCAAACTCTGTCTCCAGCTATATATCAACAAATTCCTCTATAAACAGTGAGGATTGGCCTCTACATGCATCACATAATGTTCTAATCACAAATCTTTTATCTCTGTGTGTTCTCACCTCAGCAAATTCGACCTCTATGCTCTAGGAGGTCGCCCTCTATTCTCTACTCAAAACTTTGCTCTATTTCCTCCCACTAGATGGCTAATCTACTCCATATTTTATAACAATTTCACCACTACTACACTATTTGGTCCATTAAAGGAATTCACACTTCAAAACACTTTAATACATGTTGATTAAGGCAACACTAACCTTTAATGATACTTCCCGAACACAATATATCATAAAAACCAAATAAAAAATTTGAGGAGCATGAGAAACCCAGAGAACACTAATCTAGAGGCCCAGACACTCCCATGACACACTATGTATGTGTCTAGGGCTTTATATGCTCTCACAAGCCTCTGTGCGCACATACAGGGGCTTCGAGATGCTCCCACAAGCCTCTATGCTTGTGTCCAACGCTTAAGCTCACTAAAAAAATTCCTCCTCTACTCAGAACTTGCATCAACATTTTCCACTACTTTTCCAGCCTCTATAGGTCCACTGGAAGTCACTGGAACCTATGCAACACTCTATCAATCTACTGGATTAGCTCCATCATCATCACAAGTCAAACTAGTTTGATTTGGATGCCATCCATTAGCTGCACTAGCTCTCAAGCCATCAAACTTCACCACAACTACTCCAACATTTGAAATTATCAAAGGTAGACCCTAGAATTGATCATACACGCTAAGAACCATCCATTCACATACTAAGTACCATAAACATGCTTGTCCACATCCTGCCAAGGCATCCATCAATCAACCTCATCTCAAACACAAGCATGGTAGACAAAGAATCATCTACATGGAAGCCTAGCTAACCAAACCAACAAGGGCATCAGAGCCCCTATAACACAAGCATATTCCACAACAACCATGCATAAGCCAAGGCCAATACCATCAAACATCTCAAGCATCATATGCATACCATCAAGGTTCGTACTCTACCATGTTGACATCAATGCCAACATCTCACTGCAACACTCAACATCTCATCAAAATTAGTGCAGCCCTCCTCCAACATCATGCTACTAGGTTGACATCAATTCTAACCAAGCAACTCATCGCCAAATCAATGTCAACATTTGGAGTGAATTTGTGTAAGGAATATCTCAAAAACCAAATGTGACACAATAACTATAGGATTTCTACAAGATGTTTGTTTCTCAAGTTAACTTGCCAAATTTCCAAGAAAAGTAAATGCAAATAAAATGGGGTATTTTTTTTTGTTAATTAGGATATCATAGAACTCCAATACAAGTGGTATCGCTCACAAATACCCTTGTTAACAAGTGCTGAAAATTAATACTCCAAATTCTAGAAATTCCAGAATCAATGAATTAGTTAATCTACAAAATGCCTAACCAGGTCAAGTGAAAATGCTATGGGGTAATTTTTTATTAAGAAGAATGTTATTAGGACTCAATAAAAGTATAAAAAACTTGAAAGAGCTTCATTAACATGCGCTAAAATTAAGAAAAAATTACTTTTAAAAACCATAAATTTTAGAGCCATGAACTAGTAAGTTGATCTAAATACTGAGATGCCTAAGCTAATCAAGTGAAACTATTGTGGGATAAATTGTGTTATTAAGAAAAATGTTATTAAGTTTAAATACAAGTGGAATCAACTTGAAATGAGCTCATTAACATGTGCTAAAATGTTTCAGAAAATTACCACTATTTTGCTATAGGGTACTTCGAGTAATTCCAGAATTGTGAACTAGTAAATGAATACAAGTAGCTCAATGATGAATATGACTTTAAAAAGGTTTTCTACGGATACATAATGATTTTACCTATAAAAATGGCCTAAAAAAAAACTTATTTCAATCATTTAACCACTCTAACCTACAACAAATGAAGCATGAATACTAAATGCAGAAAACAATAATGAGATATACAAGCACATAAGTGTAAGAAGATAAATCAATTGTACAACAAGAACCTAAGGATCCTAGGATGGCCAAGCCCAAGGATACTCAGATTCCTATGAAGGAAACCATGCTTTAGAAGCTAAAATGACACCAAACATCATTATTTGAATCTTTCCAAGTACATCCCTACTGGAAATGAAAGTAAAACTGATAAATAACAAGCAAGAAAACTAAGAAATGCATGCTGGTAGAGGAAAATTTGAATTGGTACTTATGCAAATTGACGGCGAAGCATATTCCTTGAATGGAGACAACTTTACCCTCTGAAATCCCTCAAGAAGTGGATCTGGTTCCCAACAGTAGGAATCTTCATTAAATGACAGGGAACACATTCCTAGATTTTCTCAATCAGTGGAGCTCCAGAATATGTCAATGATTTCGTGATATATATTCATTTATTGGTCCATCCTGTAGCATCCTATGGTAGGTAACAATTCCCTAAATTAATCATTCATAATTTACTCAATATTCACCTAATATTTCGCAAAAATAAATAATATTAGGCACATAACATACAATTATCTCTAAACCTTCTAAAAGAACACATTATAACTCAAAAATATGTCATAAAATGAAAAAGAGAGGTTTAGTGTATTGAAGGATGGTTAAATGGGCCATAGTTTTGTATCTAATTTGGAGGCCCATCATACCCCCCCACTAAAAGTGTTTCTCATACTTTGATCAACTTAGTCACCGAACTGTACCATGATTCATGGCACTAGTTTTCTACAAATTAGTAATCAGTCTTCTCAAGCACAAATATATAATTGTTCTATTTATAGGTGAACTTTGTTGGCATGTAGGGAAAGTGGCATCATCTCAATTTCATTCACACCTTCTCCCTTGACATCCTTATTCAATTTTCACTCATGATTCCAAACTATTTGTGCATAGAAAATTCATAAATTTTCTAGAGACAATTAGTTTGTTTTTTCTCCCTTTTACAAGATGGGATCTTGATGAGTTATAGATTTGGAAAGGTATTCCACATGATTTTCCAATGTCCTACCATTTTCCACCATTTAGTCACCTTTGGAACCCTCAAAAAACCCTCATATGCAATCTTGTAGAAACACAAAGCATCCTATAACATATTGTCTCAATCTTGCAGTTGTTTGTTTTGATCTTGTTACACTTACCTTCCTTCTTGTATCAGGGAAAAATCATCTTGCAGCTATTTAGTCTTAGCTACCCTAGTGTTTGGCTTCCACTATGAGGTTTGGGGTTGCTTCCCTTGGCTTGGAGCGAGGTTACTACTACAATTTTCTCCTTGTCCCGACTCCCCTTCTCAGTGACTGACATATTCTTCAGTTGTGATTGGGACTCCTGAAGGAGGCTGAGGCTTCCCTTTTATTTAAGGCTCCTCCCATGTTATATATTGTGTCTCATTTAAGTTTTTTTCAAAGGATTTTTAGTCAACTATCAAATTCTTGGGAACATAGGATTTCAAAATAAGGAGGAGAGCAACGGTGTTCTTCTTCTAACCAAATGTATGAAAATTATATGCCAGACTCAAAACAAATTCATTCTTCTACTATCATTATTTCCACACATAAAAACATAGGGTTTGAAAAATCTCAATTTCAAGGGTTTGCTACATGATGTAGAAATTGCCCCAATTTTTCAATTTTCTTGCAAGGAAGGTGAGGGAAATGCATGACTTACACCTCATTTGGAGACTCGTTCATGGATTTTGGAGGATAATTCGCACAAAATCGACCCTTTCCACCCCTAAGGCCAATCTTGTAGCAATTAGTTACAATCTTGTAGCAACTCTGTGCAATCTTATAAGATTGGACTATGATCCTGTAACATTTATTTTTTAACCCTATAGCACCTATGTAGCATCTAAGGGGACCCCTGGTGGTAGCTAGCTTGACTCTTAGCGTTGTAATGGGTGTCTCTTACAATTTTTGGGGATGAAATCTTGGTACAAATTAAGTTCGGGCTCATCCTTTATTCATTTTGTGGTTTGGTGGTGGGTTGAGTGCATTGTATCAGCTAGCCCCCACCTACCACCTTCATAACTTTTCAAACGTGTTGGCCAACTCCTCAAAATTATCACCCTTCCCTTTTGGTCATTTCCCCACGTTGCATAAGAGAGGAAGTTAACTTCACATAACTATTTGAGGGTGGAAGAGACTGATGGCCATCTTCAGCTTATAAAACCTTTTGTCTTGTGCATTGGCAACAAATTTTTAACCATAATATGCTCAAGAGGAGAGGTGAGGAAAAATGCATACATGTGCCTACTTGATGGTCTCTGGATGCCTATATGTTTGCATGCTTTATTCAGAAATGGTAGTTGATCTACTGATTTTTTGAGGTGCCATTTCCCATACTAGTTGCTTTATGCTTCGACTATGCTTTGGAAAAAAAATTTCATTTTTTGTACATATTTTATTGAAATATGCTTGACTGAGTGTTGTCACTATAGGTCCCATTCATGGTGGATCAAGCTACTACTATTGTTGATGAGTAGTGACCGTATAGCATCCCTGCATAATTTTTTTGGCTGGCCAAGATCAAGGAGATGATCCCTCAATGCTTCATGATGGTCAGTTCTTCATTCTGGTGATTCCAAGTGCTTTTGAATGTGGTCTTAGAGGGTTTTTGTAGATTGCTATATGATTGGGGTATTTCCTGTAGCAGTCACACAGACTGCTGTATGATCATAATAACCTTCATACAATACATCCAAAAGCTATGATAATTCATGTTAAATTCATGGAAAAGGATTAGAAGCTTTGGTTGTGGTGAAAATAATGAAAGGAGTGGTAAAAATGAGGGTTTTTTTATGGACAAAGATGATTATTTGGTTGGAGAAGTGGATAAATGGTGTGGAGGATGGGTGTTGGTGGTGCGGTGGACCTCTCCTTTCATTACCCCATGCAAAAAAAAGTATCTTCACCTGTTTCTTGTGCGAATCACAATCCTATAGCAAATATGGGACAATCCTGTAGTACTATAGGACAATCTTGTAGCACTATAGGACAATCTTGTAGTAGAATTGTTTAATCCATATCTCTCAAATGATAGATTGGATTTACTTGAATTTTTTTGAGCATGTTTCCATCATCCTTATTCATCTCCCCATAAAATATATTGGCCAATGGATGCCTAAATATCGAGAAAAATGGAAACTGGTTGTAGGTAATGACAACCAATTTCTCAAAAAGTATACACTCGAGTTGGCTGAAATGTTTTAAGCATGTTTCCATCATCCTTATGCATATCCCCATGAAACAATTTGGCCAATGGATGCACAATTTTTGAGATATGGTAAAAACAATTTCTTCCTTGTGTTTTCTTACAATCTTATAGCAACACAGAACTTTCCTGTAGAAACTCAGGACAACGAGAAGAATGAATGGGAAAGGCTTGAAAATGATTGCTGAAGGTTATGGATGGTTAGGAAATGGATGAGAGTAATGTGGAGAAACTTCTTGGTTCTTTTGTAGAGGCATGCATTGGGCTTGGAGCCAAATATGCAGGTTGACCTATTTATTTCGTTTTGTTAAGTTGCATGCACATTCATCATGGTAAGAAGGAAATTTCTTATGTTTATCTTTATTTTCTCCTTTTTTTCTCCTTCTTCCTAGGCCTATTGGTTTCCTCAGTAAGGTTTTCAACTAGCAGGTCCACCTAGGCACCTCAAAAGAGGTTTTCACCTAGGATATTATTTATTTCTTCTCCGTTTTCTGTTTTATCCAACCCACTAACATTATGGAGGTTTTCAGTCAGTGAGCCAATCCCGAATACCTCAAAGGAGGTTTTCACCTGAGATTTTTGTTTTACTCTTCTTTTATTTTTTCTCTTTTTCCATTTTTTATTTCTTTTTTTCTATCCTACTATACTTGAAAAAATAATTTCTCTTTCAAGTATAAGAATACTTCCAATTGAGCCATGTGCACATCAAGATGACAGATAAACTCACATAGAAGCTCAAAACATATGCTTTGGCATGTACCTGAACATGAGAAACCAACTACTTTGATGATGTCAAGAATTGTTGAAGAAGAGAGTGATGCTCCAACTTAATGGTTGTCTAGAACTAGATTTCAATATAGTTGTGCTACGCTTGGTTCACTTTCTCATTTTGATCACTTTCTATGTCCTCTTCTACCATGACATTCAAATCTTCTTCTTTTTGTTGATTATTTTCTTAAACACATAGAGGATATGATAGTAAACATAATGGAACTTTCTCGATCTTTGATTCTAATTCTTGTTCTCCATCAAATGCAATCCATGATTCTTTGGTATGCCCATTTGAATCTTCTTTTTCTAGATGTTGTCCTTGAGTGACATCAAGAGAATTTGTTTTTTTCAATACTCTTCCCCATCTAGGGTGATACCATTTAGATCAAGAGGAGTTTCTTGGAAGTTTTGTGCCTCAACATTTTAAGTGGGCTAAGTTATTTTATTATTTGGGTTCGGAAATTATTGTACAAGTAGTTGAGTGGGAGTGGATCTTTGGGATGGATGTGGTTGAGGTTGTCATTAGGGGAATTTGAGGTCTAAAATGAGCCTCCTAAGGTAATTGTAAAATAATAGTGGAAATAATAAAACAAGATTAGATTACATCATCAAATTTTAGAGGGAAAGAAGAAAAAACTATTTTTCAACTGATATTTTCAACTTATCTCCCTATGGGTTTACTCAAATTTCGAACAGCAAACCTCGTTGGATGTAGAATTTGATTCCTCATCCAAGGAGTACCCATATTGCATACTTTCGATGGACCCTACTACATGAAAAATGAGAAATGCATGAAAAACATGATTGTAATCATGTTTTTCATGTATTTCTCATTGTTCTTATAGCAGGGCCCATCAAAAGTATGCAACATGAGTACTCCTTGGATGAGGAATTAAATTTTGCATCCAATGAGTACTCCTGCGCAAAATTTGAGTAAACCCTTAGGGAGATAAGTTGAAAATATGAGCTGAAAAATTAGTTTTATTATTTTATTTTTTTTAATAATTTTACATTTTTACTCCAAAAATAGTGAATCATCCCCCATGGTTGATATCATCATCATGAATCCTATTGGTTCTTATAAGGTTTATTTTGGTTGTACTTTTTTCTTAAGAACCCCATTTTAGACCTCAAAATTCTCCTAACGGGTTGTGGTGGAGGTGGATGGTAGGTGTTGGATAGGTAAATCCCCTCTACGGATAGAGGTGATCCCTACTAGCCCAACAGGGGTCTAGCAACAATCGAACAATGCTACACCGCAGGTTCCTAGTTGTAATTA
>APFE030860289.1:174952-188102 GCA_000404065.3 Pinus taeda | reverse complement strand
CCTGTCAACCCAAGAAATCCTCGCAGATGCTTTATGGATGTGGGGATTTTCCATTCCTTAATGGCCTTAATTTTGCTAGGGTCTACCTTAACTCCTTCATGAGATACAATATGACCTAGATATTCCACCTCTTGTACTCCAAAGAAACATTTGGATATTTTTTCTTATAATTGTTTCTCCTCCAATAGTTGTAGCACCCTGTTAACATGTTCAACATGATCCTTCCAAGATTTGTTGTAGATTAGTATATCATCAAAAAATACTAACAAAAATTTTCTAAGGAAGGGTTTGAAAATGGAATTCATCAAACCTTGAAATGTAGAAGGTGCATTGGTAAGGCCAAAAGGCATGACCAAAAATTCATAATGACCCTCATGAGTTCTAAATGCTGTTTTTAGAATGTCTTCAGTCTTCATTTTGATTTGATGATATCCTGAAGAAGATCCAACTTGGTGAAGTAAATTGATCCATGCAATTCATCCAGTAATTCATTAATGACAGGAATGGGAAACTTATCTTTAATAGTGAGCTTGTTGAGCTCCCTAGAATCCGGACACATGCGCCATGATCCATCTTTCTTGTGCACCAATACTACTGGAGCAGAGAAAGAACTTTGACTCGGTTGAATAATACTAGCCTCTAGCATTTCTGCAACCATACCTTCAATTTCACTCTTTTGGACATAGGGATATATGTACGGCCTGATGTTTGGAGGAACACTACCTGGAATCAGATGAATAGTATGATCATGTTCACGAATAGGTAGGAGACCTTTGGGAGTCTCAAATACCTTGGAATGATTGTCCAAGGCTTTTTGGAGATCTGGAGAAATAGATGATTCCAATGTGGAAACATCTAGCAAACATAATTGTGCAATTACACATTTTCGTTCCTTTTTTAGTAGCTTTGTCATATCGTTAGCGTTGATTATCTTTCCTGGTTTCCCTGCAATACCCCTTAATTCAACTTCCTTTCCTTCCACAGAAAATTTCATGAAAAGTTCTTGAAAATTAAAAGCTATTGTACCTAAGGATTGTAGCCATTGGACTCCTAGTACAACATCAGAACCTCCCATTGGAATGGAAAGCATTGGGCTAGTCAATACATATTCTCCCATGGATAGCTTGATATTATGGCACTTTCCAGAGCAATTTATTGTTCCTCCATTGGCAACCATCACTTGACACTCTGGTGCTGGATATAAGAAGCAATTCAATTATTTTGCTACCTTACAATGAATAAAATTGTGGGTACTTCCTGAATCAAGCAACACTATTACCTTTTTCTTCTTGATTTGTCCTTCTATCTTGATGGTTTGAGGAGTGGTAATTCCAGCTAATGCATTACAAGATATGGTCGGATTAATTTCTTCTTTATCTAAGCTTTGTTCCTGGAGTATATCCTCTTCTTTTGACCTTTGTTGCTCCTTTTCTTCTTCCTCTTCACAATCTATGTAGAATAATTTCTTCTCAGCACACTTATGACCTTTAGTGTATTGGCTATCACAACTATAACAGAGCCCTTTTGCTCTTTTTTCTTCCAATTTTTGTGGTGTCAACCTTATAGGTTGTGGAAGATTAGGGGCAACAACACTTCCATTTTTATAGTTGTGAGTGGTATGATTCTTGGTTGCCATAATTTTGCTTTCCATTTTTCTTGCTAACCTGAATGCCTTCTCTAATGAATCAGGTTCCCAAAGGCGAACATCATGTTGGATATTATCCTTTAAAGTCCCTATGAACACATCAATCCTATGCTCCTCTGGAATATTTTTTACACTTATGTTCAGTTTTTGGAACTCCTCAATGTGCTCCATTATTGAACCCTTTTGTTTGAGACTTATCAATTGGCTAAAAAAAGTGTTGCTTTTTGTATCCTCATAATGTGCTATTAATTCTTCCATAAAATTGCCCAAGTGATAAATTGTTTATGAGAGCAAAGCCATTGATACCATACAAACTAATTTGGTTCCAAATATAAAGTTGCCATACGTACCTTTTGTGTGTTTTGCACATTACTGAGATAGAAAAATTGCTCCATCTGTAATATCCATTTTGCACGATCCTTGTCATCAAACTTCCTCATTTCGATTTTTGGAATATGGTGGGTCTTCGTTCACATTAGAGTCTATGAAATCATGATTAACATTTCTTTTGTTTGCATCATGAGTTTCCTTTACTACCCTTTCACCATTAGTAAGTATTTCTTGTAGAAAATTTGTCAAATCTTTCTTCAAATCTACCATGCTTGTCTTCAAATCTGTCTTCAAATCTATCTTCAAATTATCCATCTTAGCATCCATTACCTTTATCTTAGATTCCATGCCATTTATATTAGCTTCTGTTAGCTTTTGTGAGAGTGAAATTTGTTGCACTTGGTCTTGTAATTTTGATATATCATGTAGCATTTCTTCCTCTTCTTCACGAGTCATGCTAGAGCGTTGCTTACTAGGTGTTTGCATTTTCTTTCCTCAAGGCATTAGTTACCGATAATAATGCTCTAGTATGCCCTTTGAATTCCTTCAAAATAATTTTTTAGACCAAGCTTAAGCAAAACTTTAAAAAATCTACACACTTTTTTTCACTTTGTAGGAGCTCGATATTTCCTCTGATGTATCTCTGTAATTTCAGATCACACCGTCCTAAAATTGCAACCTACAGTAGCCCTCTGTGTCCTCTTTCCAATACTACTAGTCTGATCCAAATTGGATTCTCTAAGGAAGAGTTATACCAAATCTCCCACAGTGACCTGATTATAGACTAGTTCAGTAAAGAGAACTTGTATGACGTGCCACATGTCCATGTTTCAACCTTTGGCTCTAAAAAATATATGCAAGAGACTACATTTTGTCCTCTTTTTTTACCTTCTTACAAAATTTCAATCTGATGCTCAGAGAGAAAGTTATGACAATTTTCCCCAGGTCACCTGTTTGGAATGTAATTCAAGAGTCTGCAAAAAGACCAACTTTCTCAGATCATATCTCCACAAATATAGCATGAAAAGCTCTGAAATTTGGACCAGAGGTTCAGTGTGATTTCATCTCAAGTGGGTTTTTCGTTTTTCACTTTTTAATGTCACAGAAACAATTTATAGCGAAAATGCCACGATGACATATTTGGAGTAGCAAAACCCTAGAATCCAAAGCTCTAATACCAAATGTTATGAAACCAGCTCACAAAAAGATAGAAAAGATAGATCAACACCCTAGAATTCAACCTCTTCAAGGGGGAACCTCATTTACATTACACAAATGAATGATTCTTTGATGATTCAAATGACAAAACTTCCTTTCTATATATAGGAGTCTAAGGAGTGACAATATAACCTAGCCGACCTAACAATAATAATATAAAGGCACAAAAATAACAATAGAGGGATTCTATGAGGCACAGTAATAACAATATGGGGACAATAGGGGCACAACAATATTAATAAGGGATACAACTACAATAGCAATGGGGTAATCAATAGTATTAAAGGGACCTAACAGAGAGGAGTAGAGGTAGAGAGTGTTATTGGAGTATGGAAGTAGCCTCACATGTATTTTGGCTTGAGAGATTTTTGAGTAGAGTTGGTTTGAGAACTTTCTAGCATCAATCTTTTAACTAAAGAGAGAGCCATTTGTTCCCTTGGGAGATATTTCACAAGTGAATGCTTACGAAGACATGCCGACGGGACCCTTCGACAAGACTTACGACATCAAGGCCCAGTGGTAAGTTTTACTTTGATTTATATTAATACAAATAAATAGCTTGTTTCCTATATTGTATGTTGAAATTGTGTGTCGATAGCTTGAGGTTCCCTGAATCTTTAGGTAGATTGTTTGGTTGTTTCCTATTGTGTTTGTGGTGTTTCTCTAAATGTTCTTTTTAGGTACAAGTGATTAGAAGAATAAGAGCTAGAGCAACATGACGAGGACTTCATCAAATGTCGAACTGAAGGTAGGCCTTCATAACGCCAACTTTCTAAGGAAATTTTCTTTGGTACTGTCTTTACAGTGACTAGACCCACTCTAGGGCTAGGGGGGTTGCCTCTATTCATAGAGGGAACTTACCTGTGTCACATGTTGGCAACCATACTAGGGACCTTGTCTTTTGTGTTAATTGGTTTTGTTTTTTTATTGTCTCCCTTATTGCTTGGGTAGCATGCTTTATTCTAGAAGTTGTTAGACTACTCCTGTAGTCTTCCCACTCTCATCAGTGATAGATTTGGCCTTCTGTCAACAAAATTTTTGTTTTTTCCTTTGACCTGAGGTTGTCATTGTTTATTTTCTGACAGTCACGAGGTAGTTGTGTCTTCATTGTCTTTTGGGTTGCACCATTTACTTTCTGGCGCGATTAAATTGCCTAATAGTCACAATGAGTCCTGAAATTGGCTTGGCACATATACCTGATGTACTTTTGTGATGATGTCACATAGTGCTTAATTAGAGGGATGCGATGATTTGTTGTCAGTGCATGTTGTTAGTTTTATACTTGCGACGATTCCTGTAAGTGTCAAATTTTAAAGTTTGTTGGCTGATTGGACAGTGTGTTCTATCCTCTGAGCTTGTTTCTTGCCTCTTTTTTGTATCAAAAGTGTTGGTTGTCAAGATTCTCGATTCCGGGTTTCAAGTCTTTTGAAATCCTTCCTCTTGAACCGTATGAACTAAATACCCTAGGGTTTCTTGAATGATTGGTTTGCTTAGGTCGCTCATTCATTAGGATTTTTAGACTCTGCTTGGTATAATCTCTCACTTTGTTTGAGGCTTCTTCCTAGTCACTGTTTTTCATCTTCCCAATTGGTGTGTGACGTTTCGTTACCAAGCTTTCGTGTCTTGTTCATATGATTTCCTTCCTTCACTTGGAATAGATCACATTGCTTCCCAGTTAGTGAGATAGTTTTGAAAAAATAAATATCTCCTTAGTTTTGAGTCTTTGATTCACTTTGCATTCAGTTGCTTACCATTTATTTGAGAAAATATCAAAAATTGCATTCATCTTGTATTAATATTTGAAAGACGATTTTTGCATTAGTATATTCTTGAGATTAAGACATTGGAAAGAAAAAAGTGTGTTTTCCATTTTCTTGTTTAGATTGCTTGCAAGTTTGAGTAAATGGTAGAAGTATTTGTTTTTTTCCTTGATTGGTTTGCTTTCTTACCATTCAGCTATTATGCATTGAACCTCTCACTCTTCCTTAGCTAGTTGTTCATCCAACGAGAATGGTCATTTTGCTCATTTAGTTGCATTCTAGGATTTTTGAGGATACATTCGATAGGGCCTTAAAACTGAGTCTTAATTCAAGATTAACTCTTAAAATTTATTGAATAAACTTAAAAACACATTGGAACATAATGCTCACATATCTAGAGGTCTAGGTTAGAGACGTGTTCTGGCATCGTTAAACCTAGTTGCTATTGTTTTCAATAAGGTTGGGTGATTCCTGCTTTTATGATTCAATAGATACTAATACGGATTTGTGCTCCCTATACCGTCGTGTATATGTTGGGAGACCCCACAAGGTTATCATCTTATTATCCATAGGAAGCCAATTCTACCGCCTTACGAATCATAACTCACTGAACACAACATTTGAGAATATTGACTGACATATGGGAAGTCCTTGGTCATTTCTTTTTCATTTTATTACCAAGGTGTATATGCAATTTTACGATTTGTCTGGTAAACATTTTGCCTAGAATTCCATAGCAGTGACTTTCATTGCTTTTCAACTCTTTAAAAGTAAAAGGATCATGTAGGCGCTTGTCCTTTCAAGCTCATTTCCAATTGAAAGCGATAGAGTCACCTTTCGTCCTTTTCTCGACTCTTAAAACATGAAAAGGAAATGCTTTGTTTCAATGTTTTAAAATTAATTTCCCACGAAATACTCCTGGTAAAATTTGACTTCCTTAGTAATTCTTTAGAGTCGATTCCAATGGTAACATTTTTGGAGTATACCAGTCAAGGGTTCCCCTCGGAAGGGAATCCTGGTCCTTTTCTTTCCTTTGGAAACGCTGGTGCTCCTTATATGACAACGTTGTCCCTCCCTAGGATAACCATTGGTTTCTTTGTCTAGTTATTTTTGACCTCAGGGATCCCGAGTGTCTCAACTCTAGCCCCGCCATCTCCTTCATTCAAATCATGGCATGATTATTCTAAGGTTGACCCCTCACCTTCTTCCCCTGTTTCTTCACCTTCTTCTTCTACTTCGCTTGGTGAAAGTTTCAAATCTAGTAACCAAGAGGCTAAGAAGAAGAAGAAGATGATGATGATGAAGAAACAAACCTTTTGATCCTCCACAAAAGGTCAAATTCCCTTCCAGGTTGTGCAATGGTGACCATCTCCTCCAGGACTATTCTGGCATTCCCAGAGTCTTAGAGGTATGGTCTCAAAATCTAGGTCGACCATCCCTATTGACCTCTGGATATCATTTCAATGCTACACTTTTGGCTAGTGATGCTAAGAAGAAAGGGAAGATTAGATTTCCTTGTAGGTTATGTGAAGGAGAGCATCTTCTTCACCTTTGTCCACTTATGGATAAAGCTTCCAGAGTTTTGGAAAACCTTAGAGCCTCTCAGCCCCAACTCCCTGTTGGTTATCAAAGGCTTTCTTTTGGCCCTCTCGTGGTTGGTAAAGAGATTGACTTGGATTCATCTCTTGCCCATCCTACTCTTCCTGAGCCTGAATCTCATGTGTCTGTTCCTGACCAACCATTAGTAGGAGAGAGTGTCGACATGGTTTTGCCACCAAGTGTTCACTCTGTTCCAAAGAGAGCAGTGATTATATTGCTCATGTTCTTCTTGTCTCCTCAGAGTCTCATGAATCGAAGAGTGACCCTCCTATCCCAGTTGTTCAGGAGATCCCTTCTCCTATTTCTACAGAGCATGCGGGAAATCATATGATACCCCCACCAAGTAGTTTTGTCATTTCTTTCGATTAGAGTCACTTGACTGCTTTCTGCCTCCCATCATATGTGCCTTTCCAGTTCATAGTACAAGCTTATAATATGATAGTACCTGGAACTCTATTAGATGAGGGTGCATCTGTTAACATCATGTCTTCTACTACTTGGCAAGCTTTGGGTTCCCCACAACTTGTGCTTGTCACCTAAAATATGTTGGATTTCAATGGAAGAACCAGTCAACCCTTAGGGATCCTTTTGAAATTCCCTATTACTTTGGGATGAAAGACCATCTATATAGATGTGATGGTCATCCAAGGTTCGTTAGATTTCAATATTCTCCTTGGACACAACTATATTTATGTCATGGGAGCTCTCGTTTCTTCTCTTTTCCGTGTGGTTTGTTTTCTGCACAAAAGAAAAATTATGACTATTGATCAATTGTCATTCATTGGTCACCAGGTGCCTCCTTTGTAACCATCATCCCTTATCAGCTCTTGTTTGCAAGTAGTACCTCCCCCGCCATAGGTCAATTATGTGGTTACCCATTCCATCTCCTCATCTGCTGATGATCACATAGATGGTATAGTACATTATGTACTGGAGGCATTGGAACCGGATTTGTCGTTGGTACCAAATGACATGTATTCCTCCCAGAGCGTGGTCCTTCCATCTAGTGAAGACCTCTTGGGAGCCATGTTCTCATGTGGTCCATGAACAGGGTCTCGAGGACAGTTATTTTCATGTGTCAACCTCGCTTAAAAATGAACCATAGGGTATGAGGATCGTTCCTTGTCTTGTGTCAACCTCGTTTAAAAAATGAAACAAGGGGTGTGAGGATAGTTCTTGGCCTTGTGTCAACCTCATTAAAAAATGAAACAAGCGATGAGGATAGTTCTTTTACTGTGTCAACCTCATTAAAAAATGAAACAACTCCCTTGTCCAAATTGAGTCTTGGATTAAGATCTCGTAAAATACCAATCGAGTCTTTCCAAGATATCGCAAGTGAACCTTCATCCCATTCACTTAGTTGAATGCAATGAAGCTTGGGGGGCATGTACCTCGTTTGAGTCATTATGCTGGGGGCATGCGAACTTACAGTGCAAGCATAATTTTTCATTTCAAGCTTGTGTAAACATGAAACGAAATCCAAGCAGAGTTCTCCATGGTTCAAGCTTGTGTAAAAATGAACCCATTTACATCTCGTGATTGCCATTTTAATCATCTAATTTCTTCTAGATGAGCCTTGGTTGTTTCATTCATATTCTTTCACTTGGTTGTTTTTCCTTTCCTAAGGGACCACAGTAATGAGTGGTTTTATTAGCCAGCCTCTTGACCATTACATGTTTTGAGAAATTCCAGCATTGTTGGAACTAGTTGCTACCCTTTATACCACTCGTTCCTCCAGGACGAGTCACCTTTAAGCTCTTTTCTGACTTGTAAAAAATGAAAAGATTGCCGAGTATTTTTCCCTTGTGACTCTTAAAAGAAATAAAATGGGGGGTCCATTTTTCATATCTTTTTGGACTCTCAAAACATGAAAAGATTGTCGAGCTCTTGTCGCTTTGAACTCATTAAAGGCTGTGAAGCATCATCTACCCAGTATAAGTTTACCCCTTTTATGGGCTGGGATAGATTACTTATGAAAAAGGTATACGTTTATCTCTCATGGTTAATAGGTTCCCTTGGATATTGTTTTCTAGATTTTCGAATTCGAGGGACAAATTTACAAAAAGGGCCCTTTGGAGTTTTCTTTTCTGTGTTTTTTTCAAACTCTTTAAATATGAAAAAGACTTTGAGTTTTAGCTATGTCAGACTCATTAAACCCTTATGACATTGGACTTGTCACCATGACGAGACTGAGCTCCTCCTTCCTAGGGCTCATTAAAAATCACTAGGTCAGATTCATCTGAAGGATGAACTTACATTAAAAGCATATGTTATCACCTTCAAGCTTGTGTTTTAAAAATAATTGGGGTACTCGCCAGAAATGGTGGGGGGAAATTGGAAACATTTTGTTGGTTGTTACGGTAGCTTGTTGATATTAGACATCGACACCCTTTCTGCTTCGTGTCAGGTTGGGATATCCTCATTCTATCATTGGCCTTTTGGGTTTTGGGTTATTCATTTTACCTCATTCCATTTGATCCTCGCTGCATCATAATGACATTTGATCCCTTGGTACCAAAATTCTTCCAAATTCTAGAGTCATGTCACTAATATGTTAAAGAGCTTAATCCTTCTATAAGTTTTAGCCTTACACACCTTCCTCATATTCTTTGTCTCATCCACATTAATCTTGTTCCTTTGTCTCACATCGATGATGTGGGAAACATTATGGCCCTCCTTCAACTGATCGCTTCCTATCGACTTCAACTCATTATCCCAGAAGTTGATCTAGAGACTCTTTTCTAGTACCCTAGAGCCTACATGTCTCAATGGAAAGTTCTTCACATTCGATGATAGGTTTGCATCATTGGTATTCAATCAAGTGATTTCACAAGTGTTTGACTTCAGATCATTCTTCACACTTTGTGGAGTATACTAGAAGTACCTTGAGAACCATTGACATTACTGGTGGTCTCTGTCATGCTTGTTAATGGTTTACATCATTGGCTGGTAATCAAATGATTTTCTAGTATGCTCGACTTCAACACATCTATTCACATATTAGGAATTGTACCATGGTTAGGTTGGGATTCAAGACCCTGGACTTAGATTACACAAGTCCAGGTTGCGTGGATTAATTCATACATGACTCTTTTGATTGGATGGTTGTGACCATATCTAAGACTTTTTTGTGGTATTTTTGATTGGATGGTTATGTCCATACCACAGACCATTTATGTTTATGTTCTGGATGGCTACGCCCATGCCTTATAAACATGTATTCCCTTTCACTATGTACTCATGTATCAGAGATATCATTTGTACCTTCGTCTGCAAGTTCTCCAGGAGGATGTTTTGTTTCAATTATGGATTCATAAATCATTTCACCCCTCCCACTCTCTTGGCCTTCATGCTTTATGGGGCATCTGTTACATAGTAATTTGTCACCAACCTCGCATTCCCTGATCCCAGATATTGTTGGTCCATATTACTGACATCTATTCTATTGCATGTTGCCAATTATGTATCAATACCTTCCTTGTGATCTTAGGAAGAATGTCTCAGTTCATTATCCTTGAAGCAGACCCCTTTTTACCTAATTTTTTTGGGTCGTCATGGGTCAGAAATTATCCTACCAGCGAAGATAGTCAGGTTTTCACTAGCCCTAGCGAAGTTGTCACTTTGTCCCTATGTTTCACCTACGAAGATCTACTTTTGGCAAGTTTTTCAACAAATCAACGAAGCTTCGAGATGAAACTACTTCGTGGGTGGTCCTAGGGCTGGTTATTGGGTCAGATGAGCTCGCCTCTTTCCTTTGGGATAGTTGTTCCACCTTTTGTGCAACCTCCCTAAGAGATAATCTCTTCCTCCCATCTCTTATGGAAGCTCTCCCTCTTATAAATGTCTCCTCCAAGAATGAGATCAACTAGCTTAGATGTAACTGGATGATAGCTAGATGTAATTTGGTAGCTTTAGGTTTGTAAGAGAGGAGTAGAGGTAGAGAGTGTTATTCAAGTGTGGAAGTAGCCTCAGGTGTATTTTGGCTTGAGATATGTTTGAGTAGAGTTGGTTTGAGAACTTTCTATCATCAATATTTTGAACTAAAGAGAGAGTCATTTGTTCCCTTGGGAGACGGTTCACAAATGAATGCTTATGGAGACATGCCGACGGGACCCTTCGAGGAGACTTACGATGTCAAGGCTCGGTTGTAAGTTTTACTTTGATTTATATTAATCCAAATAAACAAATTGTTTCCTATATCGTACGTTGAAATTGTATGTTGATAGCTTGAGGTTCCTTGACCCTTCAAGTAGATTGTTTGGTTGCTTCCTATTGTGTTTATGGTGTTTCTCTACATGTCATTTTCAGGTACAAGTGATTAGAAGAACAAGAGCTAGACCAGCATGATGAGGACTTCATCGAATGATGAACTGAAGGTAAGCCTTCATAACACCAACTTTCTAAGGAAAATTACTTTGGTATTGTCTTTGCAGTGACTAGACCCACCCTGGGGCTAGTGGGGTTTCCTCTATCCATAGAGGGAACTTGCCTGTGTCACACACACGCTAAAATTTAGAAACAAATTGCTACTATTTTGCTACAGGATATGTTATAGACATATTTGTGCACTTCAACCCCAATCTTATATGTCGATATACTAGGGTTCTTTAACCCCTAAAAGTGTTATTTCATACCCTAAAGGATCATGGTCAACTAATTACATCATTCCCCAAATGTTGCACCTGAAAAACCATCCAGAACTGGCCAAAACAAGACCATACTGACTGCTCCATTGTCAGGGTGCGATGCATACTATCTTCTACACTAGTCAAGTGTGATTCATACTAATGAGGCCTTCTGTAGGGTGTGATGAGCGAGGATGGAAAAATGTCTGAGACAATTTGCTAAGTGGATGCTCATGGAATCTTCTAAAAACTTCTCCTATGACACTTGCCTCTCTGAATTCGCCTAGGGATGAGTAAGAGATCCAAGAAATCTCCAAGTGGAACCAAATGCAACAAGTGGAATGACACTAATCAAAAACCTAGAAATGACTCACACCCTTGCACACATCTATAAATGGATCCCTCATCTAAGAGATCTGGAGGCTGGAATTTTGTAATTTGCAAGGAAGCGCTGATAGTTTGTATTTGAAAAAGAGCATTATATTGTTGGTGTGAGCTTGCTTTTCATGAGGTGAAAAGGGCTTTGATGCTAAGAGGATGACACTGGATCAGACAACTGGGTTGTAATTCTCCCTTCTATTTAATAAAGTTATTTGAGTTTTCCTCCATACAAGTGTGTATTTGTGAATGTTGTTATTTGTGAATGCCATTGTATGTTCAGTGTATTTCTAATTCTGCAATGCTTATGATATAATAGATCAAGATGCTTTGATGGTGTTTTGTTACTATGTTTCTATAGGTATTCTCTAAGCAGGATAAGTAGGAGAGGAGTTGCAAACTCGGTCAAGGGGGAGAGAGATCAAGCAAGGAGATAAGCAGAAGATCCAACTTGGTTCCTTTGCCTCTCCCTTATCTATTATACATAGAAGAAATCACGAATTGCTTTAAACTGTTTGTTTCTAGGGTAGATGCCAATCCTAGAGGGCTAATCGATCGAAAAGACACTAGTTTTCCCAGAAACAAAATGGCGACTCCACTAGGGATCAAATAGAATTTTTTTGTTGTTGTTTTTTGTTTTATAAACTATAGAAGGAGCCTGAAGTTAGCCAGAAAGCCTTCGAACTGCTCTTGCTCTACAATTGCATAGTAGGTGAATGTTGCTTCAGTCAATCTCCAGTTTAGTTTATGAATTAAACATTTGACTTACAAGCATTATAGATGCCCTTTTGGTAGCTCAGTAACCTCTCAAGATCATTCCTCTATACTTTTCTCTTTACTGTTCATCATAGCTCAGCGTAACTCACTGAAATCAGCTGCAAATTTGAGCCAAAACCCACTTCAGTTGTGCTCCCTGGCCCATCGCACTATCTGTCACTGTAAGTGAGTATGCATCACACTTCTTGAGTGTAGTAGGTGTGATTCATCCCTATTTCTGTGAAGTCCAGGTGTGATGACTGACTAAACCTATTTCCATTCTTGAAATTTGGGGTTTTTGTCCTTATTTTTAGTTCTATTTAGTTGATTTGCTGCTTATGAACAATATCTCATTACTGAAGACTGTTTGCATTACATAGATCAACCTCCATTTATTAGGATTAGTAAATGTTTTTATGTATTTGTCCATCATTTACAATCCTTTGTCGAAAAGTTGCTTAAATCAATCTGTCGTTTTGGTACAAAAAGTGTTGTAACTATCGTTTTGTGTCAAAAAGAGAAGTGTTGTGGAGTCTTCCTTCCCTGAATAGTCGATTGAACTTTTTTCAAGTATTTGATTTGATTTGTTGATAATTGAAGTGTCGAAAGCATTTTCTATTCAAAATTGAAAAGTGTCATTTAGTCTTCCTTTCCATTTTGAAAAAGAAATTGTCGAAATGTCGCTTTGAGTAAAATATTTCAGATCTTTGCTATACTTAGTTTTCCTTTTTGGAATTTTTCACATTAAGGGGAATGAAAAACAAATACATGCATTTGCATTTGCATTTATCTTGTGTGTGAAAAATTATTTAGGAAAAGTGCATTAGTGTGTGCTCTTT